>OY987245.1:2795641-2852452 GCA_963920765.1 Ulota crispa
CCTTCAAGATGTTTCATCATTGATGTAAGGTCTTGAAGAAGTTATAATAAAACTCAATCTAAATCACCTTAAAACTCTAAAAAATGAAAATTTCAAAAATCCCAAAATCAAAGATTTCTCCCAAACTAATGAATATTGCATTTTGGCTTTGTGTACAAATATCAAAAATACCCTTAGCTTTTTGTAAGAATATCAGTTATATCCATGGTTGTCTTTGAGGATATCATTAACACCCCTTGTTTATTTGGAAGAATATAAAAACTGCCCCTCCATTAATTTGAAATATCAAATATGCCCTTGTGTTATTTGAAACATTAAACGTGCCTTTAGTTCTCTTGTGCCTCTTATTGCCAAATTCAATAAGTGACTAGAAAAAAAAATGGAAATTACAAAACTAGACAAGAGTTGAATGCAAGCTCTTTGAGCTGTTTAAAGGATTTTTGCATGTAAGATTATTGAAGTTAGAGCCACTGCATATATTACATAGATTTATTTTGTTCTCATTTCATTACATACAAAAAAGTTCAATAAATAACCACAAAGAAATTAGGGGTATTTGTGATGTTTACAAAGATAAATAAGAGTATAGTCTAGTTTATAAGATTTAACTTCTTACATAAACCAAAGCGGCTTTTGATATTTCAAATAACACAAGGGCATATTTGATATTTCAAATTAATGGAGGGGCAGTTTTTATATTCTTCCAAATAAACAAGGGGTGTTAATGATATCCTCAAAGACAACCATGGATATAACTGATATTCTTACAAAAAGCTAAGGGTATTTTTGATATTTGTACACAAAGCCAAAATGCAATATTCATTAGTTTGGGAGAAATCTTTGATTTTGGGATTTTTGAAATTTTCATTTTTTAGAGTTTTAAGGTGATTTAGATTGAGTTTTATTATAACTTCTTCAAGACCTTACATCAATGATGAAACATCTTGAAGGAACTATCAAAAAACTCAATTTAGATCTCCAAAATATTCTCACAAATGCAAAATTTGAGTATCCCAAAATCTATTTTGGAAAAGCATTTATCCCAAATTAACAAGATATTGTGTTCAAGGGTGTTTGTATATTTCAAGTCTCTAGGAGTTACATTTGATATTTTTGATGAATTGAGGGGCATTTTTGGTAATTTCCCTACATTTTTCACTTAGAAAGAAATGAGGTTGTGTATTTCTTCTCTCTCAAGTGGCCCTTCTTGTACCCAAAGTAACTAACCCCCAGCTCCAAACAATATGGGACAAACCCCCCACTCTTCCTTACAAGTGGTTTTTTGAATAAAACGGGCTTAGTATAAACCGCAAGACGTAGGACCCCAAACGTAGGACGCGAGATGCAAGACACAGGATGCAGGATGCGAGATGTAGGACATGGGATGCGAGATGCAGCACAAGGTTGACCAGCCATGCGACGGGGTCAAACCCGGGCCCTTGCCCCGCCCCGCGTGCCACGTCGGCTCAGGCAACTTTCAAGGGCAACATTTAACGTCCTGCGTTACTTTGCACTATACACATAAGTGTCTTTATTTATTGTCCCTTACTCATTCAAAATTTGTTGGACTCAATCTAGTCTTTTCAAACACATGATCAAGGTAAAATGATGTTTAGAGACAAAGACACCTTCACATCCTATAGAGTGTGTTCAAAGTTAAATGATTAAATCATTTTTTTAACCCCTAGGCATTGTAGAATTAGTTTTTTTGGATTATCTTCTTTTTATAATAGAACAAGGTGTCCATATGCATGTATTAGTTAAGGGGGTTGCATGATAAAATTGCACATGGGCCATGGGAGGTATGCATGGGGCCATGGGGTTGATAAAAATTAAGAGGCTCCATGATAAATTGTTTGTATGTATGTATGGGTTGGGGCATGCATGGGGCCATGGGGGGGTGATAAAAATAATCATAAAAAGTTCTCAGATTGATATCTCACCTGTCACACATTAAAAAAAGCAATTAAAATAAGCCTCTCTTGTTACACATTAAAAAAAACAATTAAAAAAGGGAATTAATATGTGCACACCAGAGGTTGATATTTGCACACCCCCTTGGGAGGTAAATTGTAGATTTCTACTAGCAAAAATCTGAATTTAAGAATTTTGAATTCAGATTTGGACTTAGGGACCATAGTTTACTTTAAAACCATAAAAAAGTTTGCAATTGAACAACATCCAATGAAAAAGCTTATCTTTTTTCACAAACAAAAGTAAAAGTAACATTTTTTCCCCTAGCTAAGCTTTTTCACTCAGTGTTGTTTGATTGCAACTTTTATTTATGGTTCTAGAATAAACCATGGTCTCTAAGTCCAAATCTGAATTCAAAATTCTCAAATTTAGCTTTTTAATGGTATAAATCTACAATTTACCTCCCAGGGGGTGTGCAAATATCAACCCCCAAGTGTGCACATATCAATTCCCTTAAAAAAACAAATAGCCTCACCTATCACAAAAACTATTAAAATGAGCAAAAAATGATTAAAATAAGCGACAACATGATGTGATTAAGCAAGCAAGAAACAATTAAAACAAATGAAACGATAAGCATGATTAGAATAAACAATTAAAATAAACAACAAACAAATCATGATTAAAGCCTTCACCTTTAACTTATGTGTTTGAAGTAGGCCCAAAGGGTGCATGGGTCCACTAGTTTATATATATAATAGAATAGGGTGTCTGGATGTATATATTAGTTAAGAGCTAGGGGCTCCATGATAAAATGTCCGTATGTATGTATGGGTTGCATGATTAAAAGAGGGTCCATATTCATGATTAAAAGGGGGTCCATATTCATGATAAAAAGCGGGTTTCATATTAACAAAGGGGTTGCATGCGCCATGGGGTGCAAGCATGGGGCCATGCGCTCCCATACTAAAATTACACATGCCATGGGGGCATGCATGGGGCCAATGGGCCATGGGGGGTAATAAAAATAATCAAAAATTGTTCTTGAACTGATCATTAAAAAAAAATTAAAATAAGCCTCACCTTTCACACATTAAAAAAAATTATTAAAAAAGGGAATTGATATGTGCACACCAGGGGTTGATATTTGCACACCCCCTTGGAAGGTAAATTGTAGATTTCTATCATCAAAAATCTGAATTTGAGAATTTTGAATTCAGATTTGGACTTAGGGACCATGGTTTACTTCTGAACCATAAAAAAGTTTGCAATTGAACAACACTCAATGAAAAAGCTTATCTTTTTTACAAACAAAGGTAAAAGTAACAATTTTTCCCCTAACTAAGCTTTTTCACTAAGTGTTGTTTACTTGCAACTTTTTTTAAGGTTTAAAAATTTGAAGGCCAATTCTCACTATATTTCAAGTCTTGAATTCCAATGATTTCTAGAATTTGATTGGTTGAAGGTTCAAATTGAAATGTAGAACCACATTCTATATCCTAAGTTTGAAGTTTAAAGTTCCAAATCCTAGTTTATTGGGAAATACCTACATGATTGCAATGTTTAGAGCATCTCCACTCATATGGGAAAACGACAAGCTAAAGAGACTTTTAGATGAAAAAGGAGCAATTAACATATGGACCAATCAAAAATGATCTTTCTGTCACAACAAAAACTGGAATTTCCATGCACTAGGTAACTCCTTTGGAGACTACCTTTTTCTTTCACAATTAATAGGTTGAATAATTAACAATACATAATCTACTCCCTTTTACAAAGAAGAAGACTTGTCATTATGGAAAGTTAATTTACCTAATTGAACGGGTGGGAAAGATGTGTTCTCAAAATTGGAAACAAAAAATACCATGTTTCCTAGTTGGAGTTTTTGAGGCTGAGTGAAATGCTCTTACAAGTTCCCACTCCAAAAGAGTATGTACAGTTGGGTACAGTAAACTTACGAATTTTTTTGCAGTAAAACTTCAGCCAACTTCAGGACCTTCCGAAGGTCATAACTTCCTCAAAAATTGTCCGTTTTTGAAACCAAAAATTGTTTTGGAATACTACTGAAGGGTACTACATGATTTGGTTTTAAAAAAAATCTGAAATTTTATAAATGATACAAAAAATTGGGCTACTTCCTATATAGTGTACTTCCACCTCTTGTCAAAATTACCGCTTGAATTTGATTGAGTTACGCCACCACCAACGGCCAAAGAACAAGCAAGAAATGATACACATTGTTCAAAGAGTATGGGATGAGGTATCCATGGAGCAAATAAACTTTTATTACAAGTATGCCCAATCAATTCAAGCGGTGATTTCTACAAGAGGTGGAAGTACTAGATGGTAAACACAATATAGGAAGTAGCCAAACTTTTTTAATCATTTGTAAAATTTCAGGTTTTTTTTTTTTTTTTTTTTCCAAATCATGTAGTACTCTTTTGTGTGATTCCAATGCAATTTGCGGTTTCAAAATTGAACAATTTTTGAGGAAGATATGGCTTCTTAAAGTTGGTGAACTGTTGGTTGAAATTTCACTGCAAAAAAATTCGTAAGATTACTATACTAGACTGTACAGTTGGGTTCACTAATCTTGCAAACTGCCTTTTTGAGGCATTTAGTTTTTTTTAATGAAACATGGAGTATAATTGGTATATTCTTCTCAAAAAAATTACCATTGCAATCTTAAGCAATCCCAATCAAGCATATCAAATATCAATTTCAAAAAAGCAAAACTTCATTTGTGGTGAATTTTTGAAGTGAAATTTCATGGTTGTTCATGGTGTTTAATTAAAAATAATTGGTGAAGAATCTTTTTAAGTCAATTAAGGAGCTATGTAGAGAACATCCATACGTGCATCTTCTCTTCAACAAGCATATCCAAAAAAAATCACAATTCTTTCTATAGAGATTTCAATGCCGGAGGGACAATGTCCAAATTTTGTAAAAATTGGTGTTTCTTTGTTATAATTAGATTTGTCTATTTTCACCTCACATGGTATCTATTTTTGTACATTCAAGCATGATGGTATGATTATTTTCCCAAAATCTAATTAACTTATAATGATATCTATTGTATAAAATTTAGCCATTGTCCTTTTGACATTGAAATATCTATAGAAAGAATTGTGATTTTTTTTGGGGAAATTGCAAATAGGGGCATGAAAACGTAAAATATTACGTATAGGGGCAAAGTTTCAAAATACTTACAAATAGAGGCTTGATTTCAAAAAAAATTAATTTTTTGTAATTTGTTTGGACATTGATTGACTTAAACACATCACATTGAATGTTAGTTAATTTCTAAAACACTTAAAGGTCTCTCCAAATCAAGCCCAAATAAATAAACTTTAGTAAAGGGGATGGTGATTTTTGGAAACTTTTGAATTTTTTGGAAGTTATCTAACTTTTCATGTAATGTATCTAAATCAATATATGTTTAAACAAAAAAAATTACAAACAATTACTTTTGTTTTTGAAATTGAGCCCATATTTGTAATTATTTTGAAAGTTAGTGCGCCCCTATCTATAATATTTTACGTTTTCATGCCCCTGTTTGTAGTTTCCCTTTTTTTTTTGGAAATAATTGTTGAAAAGAAGATGCACGTATGGATGTTCTCTACATAGCTCCTTAATTGATTTAAAAAGATTCTTCACCAATTATTTTTAATTAAACACCATGTAAAATCATGAAATTTCACTTCAAAAATTCACCACAAATGAAGTTCTGCTTTTTTGAAATTGATATTTGATGCTTGATTGGGATTACGTAAGATTGGAATGGTAATTTTTCTGAGAAGAGTACACTAATTATACTCCATGTTTCATTTAAAAAACTCAATTCCACAGAAAGGCTGTTCGCAAGACTAGTGGACCCGATTGTACCAAAACTTCAGATCTAGCAAACCTAGAAACCTCCTTAGCAGCCAAGCCCCAATAGTTGTTTTTGCTTGAGTTAGTCAATCATTGATTTTAAATGACATTTTGTTACCATTTTTCGGTTCAACAAAATTGACGCCTCACCTTTGGAGTAGGACTTGTAGAATTTGAACACGGAATTTAAGGTAGGATAGCGTAAACGGTAGTTTGGGCGCAAACCCAAACATGTAGCCCAAATAATTCAAATGTATAAAAGGTAAGAACATCCGTAAGCGTTAGTGTCCTGATAACAGTCATCGCTAAAATCTCTAAAAATCCAGTAAAAGTAAATAGATGTAATTGCAAGGATGTATAACATGTGAACATGAAACTTTAGTGTTGGTTATGGGTATAATGGCAATTTGCTTTTAAAAAATTCATAGCTTATCTTCACAATATCTAGATAATACATTCAAAAGTGTAAACTTATGGATCTTATAATTTGCTAAATGTTTATTACTAATCATCATGTTCCAAATCCTTAAACTAACGCTTATGGGTGTTCCTACCTAATATTTAACATGGTATTGAAAATTAAATCCTCAATTAAAAATTATTCAAAAAGTATATTAACAGGTGTTGGTAAATGTTCAAAAGCAAGGCACTAAAATGAGTTTGAGTAAGGATTCAAAAATTCCAACAATTGAGGCTTCTTGTAAACTAGGGTAAACATGAAAATGTCCCTCAGTTCTTTCAAAATATCAAATATACCCCTGTATAATTTGAGAGATTAAAAACATTCATGGTTTTGAGTAAGAATATTAATTATACCCCTAGTTATCTTTGAAAACATATAATATCCTTAATTTTTTTGTACCTCTTTATTGAAGTTTTTGTAAGTCATATTTGCTTCAAAACATTAACAGAGAAAAATATATTGTTTAATCAATGCAATTACTTTGACCACAATAAACAAAATTCAAAACCCTATATAAAGCTTAAAGAGCTTGCCTTGCAACATATGCTGAGTCACCTTTTGAGCAAAGCTTCCAAAACCCATTAGTGAGATACTTCTCAAGAGAACCAAAGAACAAGATGCATGGTTCATCTTTGTAAATAACGGTGTCCAGCAATCAATAATAGATGAATGGATTGATTCCAACTTTCAACCTCTCAACTTCTCAAAATTCAAAAAATTGATGAGGACTTTGAACTTGACCCGAGAATTTGACATACGCATTGTAAATTTGAGATTTAGAATGGACCCTTTGTCGATGAGCTTTAATTTACTTCAAGCATCAAGAAAATCCTTTCAAATTTTAATGCAACTTAAAAACAAAATTTGAATATTGTATGAATAGTTTATAGGGAAAATATCAAAAATGCCCCTCAGTTCTTTTGAAATATCAAATATACCTCTATGTTATTATTTGAAAGATAAAAAACACCCATGATTTTGTGTAAGAAAACTAAATTTTTCCCTAGTTATCTTTGAAAACATATAATATTCTTAATTTTCTTCTACCTCTTTAATGTAAATTTTTGCAATTTTTTGAATGACAATGAAAGTTACAAAAACTAAATGCAAGTTCAATGTAGATAAAATCTTGGAGATAGTTGAAGGGGACCTATTGTAGCCATAACCAAGATTTTTAAACATTTGTGTCCTAGTTTTCATTTCACAAAATTGAGTGTTTTTTATAGAAGAGAAAGGGATAAAATCATAGAATGCGCTCCAAGTCTTGTTATTTTATACTCCCTTTGTCCCAATATAAAGCTCCAAATTAGGCAAAGTTCTTGTCCCATTAAAAAGCTCCCTTTTGTCAATTTCAATTGTTGAGAAAGCATTTGTCATGTCCAATGATCTCATGGGGGCAAGTCAAGCAATTAAAGAGCATTCCTCTCCTAACAAGCTTGGCCTTGACCATATGAGGTACCATTGTTGCTACTAATTTTTAAATCATCAATAATGAGGAGCTAACAACATGTACAAATATGATACTTTTTGCATGGAATTTGGGTGCCCAAACAACAACATCAAAACCGGAGATTTTGCATATACTTGACAAATGGTATATTGATTCTAGAATGCATGTGCCATTAATATTAAGACTAAAATAATGAGGAGTCGACATTCTTCACAAACTATGCACAAATATGATACTTATTACATGGACTTTGGGTGTTTAAATGGAAACATAAAAACTTGAGATTTTACAAATATCTGGTACGTTGTATATTGATTCTAGAATACATTTGTCATTAGCATAATGACTAAAAATATAGTTGATCCCTCAGGGAGAAGTTTTTTGGAGCTTTATAATGGGACAGAGGGAGTAACATTCTTCAGAGTTTTTTGGCGCAAAAAAGTGAGATTTGGTCGAGGATTTGGTCCAGAAACTCTATCTAGGAAAGTAAAACTTTGACTTGAGAGCTCATTTTCAACAGTTTTATTACTTAAGAACTCAAGCATTTACCAGCGCCCTCTTTACACTAGAGGTGAGAAGCTGTAGGTGAGAAGCTGTAGGTGAGAAGCTGTAGAGAGAAAAAAAATAGCAAATGAAAACTACAAAAATTGAGAACTATAATTTCCATTAATTCAAATTCTGCTCTCCACAATTTCTCACCTCTGGTGTAAAGAGAGCCTAAGATTTTGGCATGTTGCCTCTTTAATCCCAACGAGAGTTAACCTATTAAGGTCCGTGATTGATTCTAGGGGGTGGGCAATCCTTTGTATGGCCATTTGGGAATATTTTAGAGTTATTGAATATAGATGTCTATTACAAATTTGATTGTATAGATATAAGTATCTTGCAAAGTTTAGTGTTATGCATCATGAATTATGCTCACTCTTAGTTGTTATGGTCATCTTTTTGCATTTATTGGTGTATTTTCAGCCGATACTCTTTTGGTTTTTTCAACCCTCTAACCACGTGCCACCTCGACTAGATTGGCTTGATTATTGTCCTAAACTCTTCACTTTCCAATTTTCCACAGCCGTCCCCTTTGCCATGTCATTAAATTCCTTAACATGCTCTCTCTACAAACTGAAAAGAGTCAAAATCGACTAGGAATTGGTCGACCAGACCTTAATGGGTTAAGATTTGGAGTTGAATAGGACTTACCAAGTCAGGAACCGGCAACAATTTATTTTTACATTAGTAGAGCAGCAAGTACCTAGGAATACACACAGGCAAGGAAAAAAATCGATCGAGTCACCCAAGAGTGTGCACGTTCGTCCACAACGTCAGCTACTGTTTTCAACTTTCATCTACAATATGGCACATCCAATTCTCCTTTTAGAGAGGTTTGGCAATTTCATCAAGGGAAAATTTCATGGATATCCCTGGTGTTTGCAATATTTTCATAGATACCCTTGCTTTAGAAGTTTCTCAAATACCCTTAGACCAAAAGATTTAGGTGTTTGTTTTGTTGTGCATGTCACTTCCCTATGCGCATGTTGTTTTTTTGTTTCATTACATTCTCTTCTTCAACATTAGTCATTAAGTAAGTACAATTACAACAAACAAATGTTTGAAAATCTCGGATCAAGGGTATTTGTGAAATTTTGAAAAAGCAGGGGTAAACTTTAGGGGTATCCATGAAAATTTCCCTTTCATCCATGGTTCACCTACACTAAATATTGCATTTAGGTTGCCTAAACAAATAGGTTGCCTTACCCTAGTAAGTTACCTCATGACTCGTCACTTGGCCACTTGGAGGTGCATGAAACTCTCCAAATATTAATCCTTGGCCACCCCATTGCCTCATATATAGCCTTCCATGATTTAAAAGCCTTATTTTGAGGCACGGAATCTAACTATTTGATCTTGCTATCAACTACAATTATGAAGGCATTCAAGTTGTCCATGCCAATGGAGTAATGGCGAAGAAATCCAAATGTTGTACAAGTGCTACAAGAGATTTGATTGGGTGAAACACCATACGGGGCAACATGGGCGTGGTGGCAAGCAGCGTTTTACAAGCTGCCACCAATCAATATCCCTTGCAAGCCTCCTTATGTAAGCTTTGAGGTAGCTGGAAAGTTGTTGGCAAGGGTTCAAGCATGTTCTAGACCCTTATTATGGCAATCGTCATAGATTGTGCTAGTCATATTTTTCTGTGCAATAGCGATTTGAAGCCCAAAAGCTTGATATAAAAAGAAGTGCAATCTTCAATAATTTACAAGTGTGTGCATCTAGATCTAATCTTGTTGCTCACAAAATTTAAGATGAATCAGGGGCTTATAGAATTTTGTAAAACTCATCAAATAGCAACTACCTACCTAAAATGAGATTTTGGCATCACATGTTGTTTGATCAAATGTTATAATCTTCCATCTCCCATGGTTAGTTGTTCCCAAAATTTGTAAGCCTTCTTCTAAGTAGGTGTTTCACTATTTTCAATGGTCACTTTTTGTGGATCATCCAATTGACTAAGATACAATGCATCAAAGTTGTCAGTCTTCAAAAACCCTAATTTTGGTGAAATTGGCCTATACACTCACGGGTTAAGAGTTCACATGATTTGCAATATGAATGCCACTAATTTGTTTTTTTGCAATTTTGTTGTTGTTGCCAAACCTTGGAAAAGCTGTTTCAACAATAAGTATTTATATAGTGTAGGATGTAGAGAAATCAGAGGGGGACAACCTAAACGCAATATTCAGTGTAAATTTTTATGTGCTAATTACAGTACCCAGTGTCAAAAAGAGGTAAGATTCGGGCGGAAAGTCGCTCAACAAAAGTTCCCAGGGACGAGGGACACGGGGGTGAACCGCCCTCCAGGAATGGAAATATAGAAGTATGGAATCGCTACTTCCGAGGCAAAATTCGCCCCGTTACACGCTCGGTTACACGCTCGGTTGCCTGCTCGGTACTAAAACAGAAGGGAATGATCAGGAGGATACCAGATTAGGAAGGCAAGACCGCGAGAGGCGAGGGTGATAGCGTGGTATCCGAAATGCAGCCGAGCAGGACAGTTGCCCCGCCAACGTGCGGTTCCCCAACCCGCGCCGCCGCCACAGGCACGCATCTCTGCTCCGTCTTCTTCGTCTCCCACGCATTCTGTTTCTGCCTTGGCCAATCTAATCTAGTCTAGTCCCAGAGTCGATAGTCCCTCACCCCCTGTAGCGTTTCTTTCGAATTTGCTCTCCCGCTTTAGCTGGTATCCTTTCTCCTCTAGCTTCTTCGCTAACGGTCACCGTCGTTGTTGACCAGGATTCCCGACACACCCTCTTCCGCCGCTGCCAGTCCACGCGTGGGATTGCACTTCCTGCAGCTCTAGCCAGTTCTGTTCCTACAATTTGATCAAAACTGCAGGTGGTGTTTTCCTCGTTTTTTTGCTTTCGAGTGGTTCCAATGATGGTGCACATTCCGCATTTACAGCGCTGCACAGAGCCTGCAAGTGAGAGCTGCCATGATAGCGACAGGTCATGCGAGTTGGGTTGCCTCGAACGACCATCGACAGTAGCATGAGTCTCGTGTTTGCGATAGATTGTGGTTTACCGACTGGACTCTCCGCTGTTGCATGGAATCTTTTAAAGGACGACCCAAGTGCAGGTGCAGATTTGATGGTGCCGTCGAGCTGCCGGGTCGCAAATTTTTTTCCCTTCCCTGCGCGGTTATGACCGTGGGTGCAATGTAGTGCAGAGATGTAGCGAATGCAGGAGGCGCAGGTTGCACTCTAGGCTGGTATGGCATGAAATGTTGCTGAGGTTGAATATCCGTGATTTCGGAAGTAGACGAGTTGAATCTCGAACTTAGAAGATTCGTTATTCTTCACCAGATTTGCCTCGGGTTGGTTTTACAATGTAACCCATTTTTGTAGGTTAACGCCTGCCGAATGTCGTCTCGCTCGATGAAGAGCTGCGTTTTGTTGTAGACGGCAACCTGGGCGGAATTTTGAGCGAGGACCAAGGAAGTTAGGGCTATGGATCAACTGAATCAGATGAAGCAGCGCAGAGTAGAAGCGTCGGAGGCTTCAATGGAGAAAGTGAAGCGGGAATCACCATTGTTAGGAAAACATCACCAAGTCACACCCACGCTACAATGCCGTGACGACGAAGACCGGTCGCCGAAGGCGGTGCGCTTGAATTGGAAATCCAGTCTTGTAGGCGCGCAAATCCCCGACGAAGACGAGGAGCTATTCTTGCGGCGCCAATCCTCCCTGTCGTCCATGTTCTCCGAAAAGATGCGAGTATCGCCAGGGAGCAAGCGCAGCAGCATTGATAGGAGCAATGTCTCTTCTCCTCGGAATCTCAACAGAGTATTGCACCCATCGCCGAGCGAGTGGATTCCGTATGAGAGCAATGGCGGGACTGCCACTTCTCCTGGTGATGGTAGGAATCTCAGCGGATTGTTGTTGCACTCGGATTCGATCGATCGTTCCCTGTCGCTAGGTAGCCAGACATCGTTACCGGCGAACAATGCAAGGCATCCCAGTGGGCACCTCTACCCCTGTGCAGGAAACCCTAATGGCTCCCTTCTCAATGTCGCCCATTTCACCTTCGACAATAGTACCACGCTCGCTCCCGAGAACAACAACAATCTGACCGAGAGGATCTTCAAGAAGCTAATGGGGCAATCAAGGCCGCACCGATCTAGCGACGATAAGAAGTCGCCGGTGAGTGTACTCGACGGCCCGAAATCGCCTCCAGTCCGCGTGGGGAGATCGAAGAGAAAATCCTTGCGCAGTCGAGTGGAGGACGCCAACACCGTGATTGCTGCCAACCCCCGACCTAAATCCCAATTAGCGCAGTACCTGCGGTCCATCACAGCGTCCAATCTCGCCTCGGACGGCGAAAACCTGGAAGGACCGAGCGAGGTCGCGTGGCTGGAGCCTGACAGCCCCTACCTTTCCGATCGATCCTACGCTTCCACCCCCAAAAAGAACGAGAGCTGGTCCTCCAGCAGCAGCACCTGGAACCTCTCGCTGGTGCTGCAATCCATCCTTACTTTGTCCAAACAAAGATTGCTCTGTCGAATGTTGCATTGAATAATTGTGGCGATTTACTGGCGATACTTAATCCAAAACACCATGGCTGTGCAGAATCCGCTGCGCTCGGTGTCGACAATTGTGAGCCGGCGGCATCAGCCAACCCCTCGACGGATGCCTTCTCGCTTGGGGGAGTCCAGAGCCGACGCCATCAGACGGATTTCCTTGACTGGGAGCTACGATGGCAGCCACTCTGCTCGGTCGAGATCCGCGGCGGTGCGGAAAGGCTCGGAGTTGAGCTCGGGACGGAGCTGGTGGTCGGAGATTGGATCCGGTAGGAAGTCGACGTCCATCTGGACTTGCTCGGGGCGGCTGCAGATGGAGATCACGGCCGAGCCGGACTTGCACGAGCCCGACATTGCACATGCCAATGCCTTCAAACAGAGACAGGTGCACACCCAAAAACACTGCTTTTTCCACTCACCACTTACGCTGTGTTTTTGTAGTAGAACGGGTGCAAAAGTAGTAGGTTACCTGAAATCTCATTCTCTCTCAATTTCCCAAGAGGGGAAAGATAATCTCCAATTGCAAAACACGAACTTTTACGTTAGAATACCATTGTCGAACTGGAAGACATTCAACTTCCAATATTGATAAGTGTTCGGAGTAGTTGTTGAGGCCAAAAAAATGCTCAATTTTGAGTGCTTCCAAAGTGGGAATTAAGCTTAGGGGAGATTAGTATGGAGGGGAGGCAAGAATGAGTGGGTAACGTTATGAAATCCCCATCTTCTCCTTTTCAACATTCAGTGGCTACTTTTTGAAGCTTTACACAGTTGCACCTGCAATGAGAACTGATAGTTGAGAAATGCGTGCGTGCTGCGGAATTGCTGCGAGTGAAGGTGGAGAGGCGGGGGAGCGTGAACTCCGAGGCATCGTTTTCTTTCACCAAACCGATGGCGTCGTCGTTCATGTTCCACGGAACGTCCGAGAACTCGCAGAGCTCGACACCCGATGCCACGTCGTCGCGAGTTTCCAGAGCCACCTCCGACCTGCACAGCGCTGCTGCTGCAGCTGCAGTTGTGGCGAACGTGGAGAACAAATATGACACCTACCACGACCCCGAGGACCAGGGCTCCGTCATCGGCAGTGAAGCGTCGCCACTGTGGGGGTCCATCCGGCACCACAGCTTCGACTACGTGCGAGAAGTCGCCGTGGGCAGCAGTGGCCTATCGAGCCGCGCTCTGAGCCGGTTGTTGCTGGTGGAACGATCCGCGCTGGAGACTCGAGATGGGCGGTTCAGCGTGGACTTGCAGCGCGGGCAGAAGCTCGACAAGGTGGTGCTCCCTCGTACCCCGGATGTGCCTCTGAGCGCCTTCGCCTCCGAAAAACCCCCGAAGCGATCCATCTTGTCCCCGTGCTTGGTACGTCATGCTGCACTCACCGGTTCAGACTAGCGACCGGACACAAAAATTGAACGTCATTGGTTGGAATATCAGTTTTGTCCGTCAAAGGGTTCACACTTAGGGTTTGTCCGGTACTTCAACTTGCCATGTCACCAACCTAAATGTCCAACTTGCCATGTCACCAACCTAAATGTCCATGTGAGCACACAAGATAGTGAAATTTTGGGGCTTCCTACAAGGGTGGTACCAAACTTGGCCGGTAACTTAGAGGAACACTCTTGAAATAGCACACCCAAATGACGTGAAAGAGACCCTAGCGGCTGGGTGCCAGTTTTTGTGTTTTGTCCGGCCGCTAGTCTGAACCGGGCCTAATCGACGTCTTCTGCAAGTTCTTTCCCCAGTGCAGTCTGTTTAAAGCTTGGGGTTTCTGATGGGGAAGACGATGTGGTTTGTGGTGCAGCCCTTTTTGCAGAGATCAATGCACCTTCATAGCAAACCTGGCTCGAATCAACAAGCAGCTGCTGGTGCACCACCCACTTCAAGGTTGCAATCGATGAATAGCTTTACTGCTCGGCTGGGTCCGGTCTCCGAGACTCCCGCTCTCGCCGGTCCAATCCACGTACAATGAAACGAAAAATTTATACCTGGCAGGTGCTTCTCTAGAGGTGAGGTTTCTCCCCTTTTTTTGCTCTCTCTCTTTAACTCATAAAAGACTCTGTATGGGGACCAGACCTAATTGCGACACTTGCATCGTTTCTGTTACGAGAGTGATCAGTTTTTGGAACATCTCTTGTTAGTAAGTCAAGCATGATTCCAATGCACCAAAGGATGCAATGCAAGCTCAATGTTTTGTTAGTAGATGAGCTAACTTATTGTCGGTTGATGTCGTAATGATGTACATTCTCAAAACTCATCCAGCTGCAATTAGGTTTGACACTTTTTGTTTCTGTGTGTGTGCAGGTAAACAGCAAAGCTGAGCTGAGAGATGGAGGTGGGATCTGGTACCCCTGGCTATTGGAAATTGAACAGGTAGTAGTAGAGCTAACAAGTGCCTTATTTTGTCATTGCACGAGAGGGGTTGTCAGAGTTTGCAATTTGACTCTGTTGTTTGATCCAAAGTCCAAGCCAAAATTGTCTGAGAGAAAAAATTGGTCGAGCTGCATAGCGGCAAGGCGGTTATTGGACATAACCACCTGCATCTTATCTGTATCCAACTTTCTTCTTAGCTGTGCACCTGTACGAGGTCTTGTGATCCGAGGATACATGTAGTTTACAATATTCATGGAGGGCTGTGGCCCAACCAAATTGCGCCAAGCCAGTAAAATCTTGTAGGCAACTGGTACTAAGTCCTGGAATCTTGCCTCAAAGTAAGGAGGTCTTTGCAAATGTTGACAAGGGCAAGTATGCTCAAGAGAGGCTCTGTCCCTGTAGCACTCCAGCTTGTTTTTTTGAGTAAGGTACCTACTTAAACTGTCTTACGTAGCTTCTCTTCTATTCCTGTCCCGCTTCAATTTTTGGAACACAAATTGATCACCTTTTTTAGCAAGCTAGCTCTGACAATACTAGTTTAGAGATTTCAAAATGCCTTTCATTCTTAGAGCTCAAGTCTTGAAGTCTACCCCCCCAGCCTGTGATGTGGGAGAGTGTGTAGAGGAGCTACTTTCGTTAGAACAAAGAATTTCCATAGGAATTAGAAACTGTGAGTTTTGACTCCATCTATTGGAGGATCTTTCGATTTCGATGTCCACTCGTTTACTCCAATCTTTGAAACCAATCAATAATTGTAAAGTCAGTAGTTGTGTCTTATAAACCCGCAAGTTGTTATTCCTTGTTTAGTTGCAGATTATTCTTTCAAGGAAAATTTGCTTAAACCATTTGCAAGTCCTCCACCCAACAGGTGATCAACTTTTAGAATGATTATTTGTGTACACCCTACCAAATATGTGAACTTTGGAAGTAATGGTTTACTTGTTTGGATGATTATGTATGAGCTACGTAGCAACAAGGCCATTGTTGAACACAATTGACTACATTCAACTTCATCTTCAGTTGTGACAGTTGTGAGCTGGTTATTGGACATAACTAGTTGCATCCAACTTCATACTCGATTGTGGATTTGTATGGGGTTTTGTGATCCAAGGATTCATGCACATTCTACTTGCAATATTGATTTAGGTATATGACATGTAACTTAGGCACTTGTGGGTTGGGCTCAATGGTTTTGGTTGTGCTACATCAGTGTGGTGGTTGTGAGTTCAAACCTTAACCCCTGAGTGCTTAGGCCATTTTCACCAGAATCAGGAATATGGGAGACCTCCAACTTTGATGCGTTGTATCTCAGTCAATTGGATGATCCACAAAAAGTGGCCATTCAAAATAGTGGAATACTTACTTAGAAAATGGTTTATAAATTTTGGGAACAATTGAGCATGGGAGATGGGAGATTATAACATTTGATCAAATAACACATGATGGCAATATCTCACCTTTTGGTTGGCAATTGTTATTTGATGATTTTTACAAAATTCTATAAGCCCTTGATTCATCTCAATTTTTGTGAGTAGCAAGATTAGATGTGAATGCACACACTTGTAAATTATCGAAGAATGCACTTCTTTTTATGTCAAGTTTTAGGGCTTCAAACTCCTATTGCATGGAAAACAATGATCAGCACAGGCGGTGAGGGTTGTCACAATAAGGATCTAGAATATGCTTGAACCCCTACCAACAAATGTCCCGCTACCACAAAGCACACACAAGGAAGCTTGTAAGGAATACTAACTAGTTGGAGCTTGTAAAATGCTGCTTGCCATCACACCTTATATGGTGTTTCACCCAATCAAATCGACACTTGCACAGCATTTGGCTTGCCTTGCCATTACTTCATTGGCATGGACAACTTGAATGCTTTCATAATTGTAATTTATAACAAGATCAAAAAATTAGATATAGTGCCTTAAACAAGCTTTTGAAATCATGCAAGGACACTTTCAGTCCTCTAGAGCGTTCACAGGTTAAACTGCCCCAACTTTGGTGGGAGGTCAAATGATCTTATTGTCACATGAGGACCTATGAATTTTGTAGGGATGGAACTTGTTGGCTCTTTACAAGGTCTAGAAGGTTTCATTTACGTGGTCTATCAAATTGCAAATATATATCTTATTCTTACATGTCACTTTTAGATTAGATTTACCCTTCTTCTTTACCCTTATTCTTTTGACATGTGTATCCAATTAGATTATGCCATTGCAACAAAACTCTCTACATAGTCTTTGAAACTCCTTGATTAAAAAGACAGTCTTGAAGTTTGCTTATTTTTTTGTTGAGGTTGTGTCCAATGGTTGCTGTTTGGAAAGTGGAAGTATGGAATTTGATTTTGAGTAGTATTGAATGTTGCCCAAGAGAGGAGCACTAGAGGTTCACCACTCCCTTGGCGACATTTGGGGCTTGACAATATTATTATTTTTGGCTCTAAGGGTCCATTTTTTTAGAGTCCCATTCTTTTGAATTGTAAACAAGTTACTAGAGAAACAAAAAATAGCTTACTTCTTTGTTACCTGCAAAGCAAGATTCTTATCAATAAATATCATTTAGAAATGAATAGTTTAACAAGCACTTAATCAGTACAATAAGTAAATAAGTAAATAAATAAAGTAGGTTTTATTTGGAATTCTAAATATCTATCTTGCATCAACACTTTGGTTCCTTTGTCTTCAAAATTTTGATGCTATATCTCAAGCTTAGAGTCACTTGCACAAAAAAAATTGTGTTTACTTTATGTTCCATTGGTTTATTTTGTTAACATTGTGCTTAAAGCAACTAACATGTCAACATTAATTGTCTCATGCATGAATAGTCTCATGCATGAATAGGACACAAGTAAACCAAAAATTGATTAATCGTACTACTACTGCTGGCTCAAGAATTTTATACTGGAAGTTTGGATGCGTTGTAGTCTTTATTACCATTTTAAAAAAGTAAGGATGTTTTCCAATTAAGATATTTTCATAACTTGATGATACTTTCAAATGAACCAAATACATGGTCTAAGGTAGGTATACCCAATTTTGATCATGAACCTAATGCCATCACTATGTACACAAGGTGTTCATTTTTGGACCTAAATCTAGGTCAGTCATAGATAGTTTATCTTTTGTGATTTTGGTGTAAAAATGAACTACTTGTGTACTTAATGACAACATCCTTATAAATAATAGAATATAACCTTTTCTATGTGTAGTAAATTACAACCAAGAATAAGATATAAGTTTTTCAATTTATAGAAGAATACAATTAAGAATACAACATTTTTCTATATGTAAATGAATACAACCTTTTCTACATATATAAAATAATATATCCTTTTGAAATGCTCATTTTGATTGGTTAAAAGAGAGTGTTATGGTGCAACTTTCAGTGACATGTTTGTCCTTTTACATGGAAGAGAGGGGTACATGCATAGAGTGGAGAGGGGTACATGCATAAAGTGATTTACACTCAAGCTTTACTTTGAATCAAGTTAGTGGCGTTTGTGAATTAACCAATCACTTATGGTTTAAATTTTTAAATTGGCCACATTTTATAGTAAGATTGCTAGCACAAAATTTGCTTACTGCAAGGACATTCCTCTTGCCTTTGTTGGTACAACGGATACCTAAACTTGTTAGGTTCATGATCGAGATTGGGTATACGTACCTTAACCCCTAAAGGACCAGACCCTCTTTTTAGAAACATATCAATTTTGGGCAAGTACTTGTGGTTGGAGCTTTTCATATTTTAGGCTGAAATTTTAACAAAATTTGGGGACAATGTTTATCTTTCAAATGCACTAAATTTCATGACATTTGGAGTTATAAGTAAAAAGTTATGGCCTAATATGTTGATTTTTATGTTTGTTGGGCAGCCTGGGCAGATTATTAAAAATCCCTTTTTTCAAAAATAAATTTTTAAATTGGTTGAGGAGATCTATGTGAATGTAGGAAGCTTTGAATCATTCCATTTTGATCAACAAGATGAAAGTTATGAGGATTTTCAGTTTGCGGGCAGTTATGGATTCACTACTCTAAAATTAACTCTAAATTTTTTTATTTTACTCAATTTTCATTATTTTGGAAAAAAAACAAAACCAAAGGATGTAGATTGTTTATTACAACATTACAACCATTAAGATTGGCAATTTTCGTTTCCATAATTAAATTTTTAACAATTTTGTGTTTTGATCATTCTCTACTTTTTTTTACTAATTTTTTTCCATGCGTTATACAATTCCAAATAATTTGAATCTTTTTTACATGTACTTTACTTAACCCCTAAAGGACCATTGTCCCTTTGGGGTACAAGTTGGACTTTGGGCATGTACCTATGGCTAAACTACTTTGTGTGATTTTTTGAAACTTTTACTGAAGGTGGGGAATCCAAAGATCTATGTGGGCATCTAATTTTTTCTTCATTTCAACATTTGATGAAGAAGTTATGCATGAATTTATGACAATTTGGGGAGGATTGCCCGTCCGGGCAGCTTAAAAACTTCTTTAAAAATTAAATTTTTTTGAAATAAATTTTTGAAATTGGTTCTTTGAGTTTTTTTGTATGTGGGAAGCTTTTAATCATTCAGTTTCAATCAATGAGATGAAAGTTATGAGGAGTTTTTGTTTGCAAGCAATTATGAATTCTCTACTCTAAAATAAACTTTGAAGTCCTTTATTTTACTCAATTTTCAGCATTTTGGAAAAAAATTAAACCAAAGGAAGTACATTGTTTATTAGAACATTATGATTGTTGGGATTTGCATTTTTCATTTCAATAATTAAATTCTTAACAATTTAGTGTTTGACTCATTCTCTATTTCTTTTTATTTACTATTTTTTTTCATATGTTGAATAGTTCCAATTGATTTGAAAATTCTCCCACTTATACCTAACTTGATCTCCTACATGGAAAAAACAAAGTGCAACTTAGGGTAGAGCAATTTTTTTATTTTAAGAATGGTCAAAGGGTTCTGAAATTTTTGGGCAGCATGGAAAAAACTATTTTTTTTCACTTTAGATGTAAATATCTCACTCCTCTCCATCTGGAATGAGCTATTTTTTTCCCATAAGTACCTCTTCTAGTCTGGGGCAAGATCCTACGGTTGGATTTTCCAAAAATAAAACATGAAATCCCTTTTTAATAAACCTCCTAGAAGTGGCAATTTTTAGTGATTTTCACAAAACAAAAAGGGTTTGGTCTTTTAGGGGTTAACCCCTAAAGGACCATTGGCCCTTTTGGGGGACAAATGGAATTTTGGGCATGTACCTGTGGCTAAACTGCTTTGTGTGACTTTTTGAAACTTTTATGGATGATGGGGAATTCAAAAATCTATGTGTGCATCTAAGTTTTTCTTCATTCCGACATGTATTGAAGAAGATAAAATTGAATTTATGGAAAATAGGAGACTATGGGCAGCCCAAAAACTTCTTTAAAAATTGCATTTATTTCAAATAAAAATCTGAAATAGGTTCTTTAGATTTATATAGACGTGGGGGGCTTTGAATCATTCAATTTTGATTGATGAGATGAAAGTTATGAGAAATTTTTAGTTGCCAACAGGTGTGATTTTGAGAGAAACCACACCTACCTGCAAACTAAAACCTCTCATAACTTTCATCTCATCAATCAAAATTGAATGATTCAAAGCCCCCACGTCTATATAAATCTAAAGAACCTATTTCAGATTTTTATTTGAAATAAATGCAATTTTTAAAGAAGTTTTTGGCTGCCCAAAGTCTCCTATTTTCCATAAATTCAATTTTATCTTCTTCAATACATGTCGGAATGAAGAAAAACTTAGATGCCCACATAGATCTTTGAATTCCCCATCATCCATAAAAGTTTCAAAAAGTCACACCAAGCAGTTTAGCCATAGGTACATGCCCGAAATTCCATTTGTCCCCTGAAGGGACAATGGTCCTTTAGGGGGTGGAATAAGGAATTTAGAGAAGCACCACCCACATGGCCTTTTTTCCTTAGGAATTTCACCATCCCAATGGTAACTACCCGATTTTTCACATGACGTTTTTGAATATTCAAACCATTCTAACTTCCAATCCACGCAACGAAAAACTCTGAAATTTTTTCCACATCTTCTTAAACTATTCTTCTACAAAATCCTATGGTCACATATGCATAAAAATGTTTTTTGATTTCAAATTTGGTTGATGCTCTAAAAATGGCAATTTTGAAAAGTTTTTGGTGAAAACTTTGCTTGGACCTTTAGGGGTTAACATGTTCCCAAAGTTGAGTGACCCTTAAACAACTGAGGAGCCTTTTGCGACCAATATAGTATTTCGTATTTTCTTATATTTGGAATGCATCCACACCTTTACTACATTTGAGATCAACAAAGAAATTAGAATATAGATCAATGCAATTCTAGTGAGCAAGTTAAGATCTCAAATCAAAACTTTTTATTGGTAGCAAATGCCAGTTATACGGCAGTGTATTTACTATGCAATACGTAGAGCGGTCCTTTAAGGGTGAAGGTTCTCAACACCAACTTATGTAACGTTATGCATAACCGGTGAATTCAGGTACCCGGAGACATGTACGCCCGGCATGAGCGTTCCATTGTCGAGCCTTAACCTAACCCTAGATTTACAAAGGCCAGGGAAAACCCTAGAGAAGGCCTTTCTGTTTCTTCATCGTGGTCGAGGTCGTCGACGTTGCGTGGTGGCGGAGCAGCACAGCAGGGCAGGAGCCATGCAGATTTTCGTGAAGACCCTGACGGGCAAGACCATCACGCTCGAAGTCGAGAGCTCCGACACCATCGATAATGTGAAGACCAAGATCCAGGACAAGGAGGGCATTCCTCCCGACCAGCAGCGTCTCATCTTCGCCGGCAAGCAGCTCGAGGACGGCCGCACTCTCGCCGACTACAACATCCAGAAGGAGTCCACCTTGCACTTGGTGCTGCGCCTTCGGGGTGGTATCATTGAGCCATCGCTCATGGCTTTGGCCAGAAAGTTCAACCAGGAGAAGATGATCTGCCGCAAGTAAGTCGACATTCTCCTGTATTTTAGGTTATTCTGTTCGTTCGAATTTTGTTGCTCTTTCAGGACGTCTGGGAGTGTTGGAACTTGAGTTTTAGGTTTTGGTGCAATAGGTATGGCGCGTTCCCGGGTACAGGATTTTTAGCATCTGTACGTGCTTTCTGTCTGTACTTTTGTTGTGACGCTTGTTCTGTATTCGCTTTTTGACCTGTCGTCGGGAATTCCTGACTTCAAAGAGTATTGCCGATAGAGTTTCTGACTGATTACTAGTATTTTATGCACGGTATTGTTCATATCGAGAATTTGATGGCGTGTAAACCCTATTGGTATACCACCTGTGCTCTCAGCTATTTACCGTAGCATTATTTGGTAGTCATACGTCGGTGGCACTCGTGCTGATATTCTTGAATAGCATTGGAGAGAGGGTCATAGGAACAAGCTTCAGTGTTTTGTCCTATACCCTGCTGGTTTAGCATTAGGTCAACCTGTTTTTGTTCACAATTTTAACTTTTTCCGTGCACTTTTTCAGGTGTTACGCTCGTCTTCACCCTCGTGCTGTGAATTGCCGTAAGAAAAAGTGCGGACATACCAACCAGCTTCGCCCGAAGAAGAAGATCAAGTAGAGGGTTGATTTTCCGCAGATGTGGTGCACTTGTCAAGGTTTTGTTGTTCTGAGGAGGTGTAAAGAGTGCACGCATTTCTGGTGTGAAAGAAATATCAATACAATATTTACCTTCTGTGCCACTTGAGTACCATTCAGGGTTTTACTCTGCAGTCAGATGGACTTGTTGCGTTGTGCGATTCTTGCTCTTATATACTCAATGTTTGTGATTACGTGCCCTGATGTTGTAGTAGCAGGAATCTCTACTCAACTGTTTTTGTCAAATGTGGTTGTTTGCTGAATGTTTCGTCCATGCTCGACGTCTGAATTTGATATCCGAGTCACAAGATTTATCGGCTGTTTGAACAAACTTGTGAGTCTTTGTAAATATTCGAATCATAGAAGTAAGTCACTGTTGATGTATGGAATGGTGCGTTATAGCAACCCTGCTTTTGGTATGTTTTCTTTTGCAACGGTATTAGACTTGTACAGTCAAAAACAATGGGAAGCAACAAATCAGAATGGAAGGAATGTGGAACGAGAGTCGAACTGGATTGGGACAGCTATCGAAGGTATACATTTTCTTACTTAATCTCTACTTTGAGATTTATCGTTACATGGTCAGAGAGCCCGTTGCGAAAGTTTTTTGCTATCGAACAGCGGTTTAATTCTTAGATTTGTCCCTAAACATCCTGAAATGTGATAGTCCTTAATTAGCGTATTTTGGTTTATGTACTCTAGTGTATATCTGCGAAGGACTTCTTTGTAGCTGGGTCATTCTGTGATCGGAAGGCAAGGTCATGAACTCATGCAACCTTGAATTTATATTTGCCATCCTGTTTGCAGGCACATGGGACAAGTCTTGACGATAGTATAACCATTTTGTGTGATGACCTGTTATTTTTCTCTTCTTATATACCTCATTGGATCTCGATTAAGATTCTTAGCGCTATCTCAGCTTGGTTGTTTCATGGCATCCTTTAGCACATGATCTTTCAGTACTTTACTTGCCTTTTGAGTGGCCAAGAAACGTTACTTGGAGCACCGATAATTTGTAGAGGAATAGGGACGAGATGTAAAATTACTCAAGGATGCGTCAGTCAACTGTAGAGCATGCTAACGGAAGGCAGTGTCTGACTATGCATGTGAAAAAGGCTTTGAGTATTACGACTGATTTGGAGATGTAAAGATATACTCTCCGAAGTTTGAAACTATAAGACTTCTAGAAGGATGGCTGTATTTGGAGCCAAAACTGAAAATTACTTCGATGAAGCCTATTGGAATAACAGGTACACTCGAGATTCGGGATCGTTTGATTGGTACCAGCATTACAAAGGAATAGCTCCTCTCATCAAGATGTACATGAAAACGACGGATGATCTTTTGATGGTTGGCTGTGGAAGTGCACGTATGAAATCAGTACCCTGTCTTCTCTTCCTTTTTAGGTCTTCAAATTTCTTGGTTTGATCTTAAGATTCTCTTTCACTTCTGAAGTTGGGAAAAGCTTGGCATGGTCATTGGTATTCGTGAGGCAAATAACATTAAAGACGAGGTTGCTACATGTGCTTTTTCGTTGGTCGACAGGTGATGAAGGATTCTACTATATCTGCACTGCTAATTTCGAAACAATGCAGTGGTAGATTATTAGGAGTTAGGAGTACCAGTGAGATTTTCTATACAGCTAATACTTTGATGTGCAAATCAATAAGGTAGTTACACTTCACCCAAAAAGCACTTACCCCAGAGCGAACCATCTAGAGTTTTGCTTAAAATTTATGAATATGAGAACCTAGGTTGATTTGGGGTACATGTGTGCACGACTTTGAATGTTCGTAGTTTGTTCACATGATATGTAAAAATATATTGGAATCTCGTTATAAGATGCAACAAGAGTTGTGTTAGTTTTAATAATAGGTGTTATGCTTAGATTTTTATTTCGATGACCTTTTTGGTTCCCATACCTCAACCCTTGGTCTTGTCCCAGCCACTATTCTCGAGTTTAGAAATTTTAGGGTGATAATTTTTATAAGTACAGTGCTGCTTGGTTAACGTCAACCTCCGCTTTTGCCTGTAATGTGTATTATGAGCCTGTTTAAGGTCGAGTGCTTGCATACAATTGCTTTGGCATTTGATCCGTTTGCTAAAAACATAGGTGAGAAAACACCTTCAAAGTTACAATCCTAGAACTAGGGAAAGTAATGCTAATGGAGGGCTTGTTGATGATCAATGTTTGGATACGGTTAACATTTTTTGAACCTAACCAGTAATCATTGCTTCGTGTGCTCAATTTGCACTGCCAGAGCAGTCCTGTCAGAAGAAATGGTGAAAGACGGTTATCAAAAAATCATGAACGTAGACATCTCGGATGTCCTGATCAAAGTCATGACTACGAAATACAAACACATGCCGCAACTTCAGTGTAATCCCTAAACTTTGTTACTTGTACTCCTAGAATTGTTTGTAATGGGTACTAGGACGTTGAAATCTGCCTCAGTGTCACTGTTGAAACCTTGCACTGCGCAGTTTTGCTAGTTCTGCTGCAATTTCTTCATGGCATTCTAAGCGTTGGGGAGCACGTTCTTAGTATAATAATTTGACAGGCTTTAGAATGTCTACCTAATATTAGTGAAAAAAAATGAATACTTGTTAAGTTTTGATCTTTTAACTCAAAATAGCACGACTGTGGCTTTGTGAATGATAGATAGAAAAATGGATGTTCGGTGCATGAAGGAATTCGAAGATAAATCATTTCACTGCGTTTTGGATAAAGGTGACATTGTATTCTCTATTTGAGATTTACTTTTATCTGTTACAAAGGTACATCAGTCTGAACCAGAGTTCTTAATTTGGCTAAACTTAGTAAAAATTGTACCACTTTTCGTTTAGCTACAAAAAAATGTGAACACCAGTGTTAGATTTAGATTTCTAGCACTTTTTTGCAATGTTTTTAGCCATTTGAGCTAATTATGAAAACGCCCATTTAGGATCGCTGGTCTGGACTTGCTTAATAGACCTTCTGTTTCAATGAATACGTGAAATCCAAATAAGAGAAAAGCACTGGTTGCATACTGAGTTCTATTACAATTATAAATTTGAGCCTTTGATAGCAAATGCCTAATTGACTAAACTCTTATGGATTCTTGTCTCCCTTGTTTAGCTTTCTGATATTTATGTTCATTGCAGGCATGTTGGACAATTTGATGGTAAGAACTCTGGGATATGTGACCATTGTCCTGGAAGTCTTCGCCGTCTTGGAAGCAATAACTTGTGTCGAATTCCAAAGTTATTTTGCTGTAGTTTTTTCCCTCAAGGGCCAAAAAAAGCTCTAGTGGCTTAGATTGTCAATGAATCTAACCGTAGATTTTTTGTTGGTAATTCGTGAGACAAATATCATTGCATACAAGGTATTAGTTCCCTTTGACATTATTCTGCAATTTTAGGACCTCTTGGGCTAATAACTGATGTTAGGAAGATGGGCATTATTTCAAAGTTGTAATTCACTCAAAGGTAGGTAAATTGGGAAAAACTTTACATTTTGGGACTTTCACTATCTCTGTCATTATGTACAATTTAGCATATTACAAAAAAACAAGCATGCATTTTCTTGTACAATAGTGAAGTCTTAGGGATTGCCTCTAAAAATTTCAAATAATTATAACTTTTAGCTATAGCTATGCCTACATTTACTATATGTAAGATTTAAATTGGAGTACAAAATGGTCCCTCTGTTTTTCCTAATTTACCTAATATGGTGTTTAGAGCTCATTCCTTTTACTCTTGCAAAGCTAGTTAGGGTTTTCTAATTCTCTCTTTTGTTCGTTACAGTATACACCGTTTACATAAACTTATCTTACTGAATTCTGGGAGGTGCATATTGTTCTTATTTTCTTTTTTGTTGATTTTTTAGTAATTTTTTCACAAGAAGCTCTCAGTGCGTGTTTGCAGTGTGGAGCCAGCGCACAGGCATGTGTAGCATCTATGCTTTCAGAGGTTTACAGGTTTGTATCCAGTGATACTGCAATTCGTTTGTTGAATGCTTTTTAATTTCCTTCTATTGGCAAAGGACCTGTGATTAAAAAATCTTTCTAAGTTTGGGATATAATTCTGTTTTTATTTATTCATGTGAAAGAAACGTTATATTTATAAAACTAAGATATGATCAGTGGTCATGCTTGAGGATGTAAAATTTTCAAAATCTGAGGCAGAATATGAATCTGAGCGGTATTTGTGTACGTGTAGACTGTTGAAGCCCGGAGGCTGCTACTTCATGGTAATCCCCAGTTTCAATCTCTCGTAATTGTGAACTTGACGCTTGTTCAAGCAAAATAGGTATGAAGGGGTATTAAGGTTGACGACTTTTTTTTTTTGCATCTCACTACTATAAAAAGGAATGTGATTTTTGGGTATAAGAGCCAAATTTGTTGAGATCCAAGCAAAGCTTAGTAGCCAAGTCGTTCATACACCCAACTTGTTAATTGAAGGCCAACCAAAGATTGATTTAATTGGAGGAGATGAGTTGCTATTAATTGGAGACATGATTAGGTCATAACCTGCTTTTGGTTTTGATTTGATTTCCACTCTTCTTTAAGAAATTTAAACCTTCACTTAGCCTGTATGGGATCCACTTATTTGCTTGTAGCATTGAAAGGAGTACTACGTAGTGGTACTCCCGAAGGGTGTGTACTGCCAAAGACGTGAAGAGGAAAAATCGGTTGAATGGTTTAAGAAAATATTCTTTGAGGTAGCTATTGTTGGTGTGGTTTTGAAGGTAAGAGAAAAACCTTCATTGCTATTTTAAGTAGTTCAGGGGGGGCAAGTGGGTGGTTTCTGCTGAGGATCCTATTGTTTTTTTCCTGATCGCCGTTACTCAACTTGCATGGACCAAGCCCACCCCCACCTCTCTAGGGGACAATATATATGTCCCTTTTCTTACGTTTGCTTTGGAATACTGGGATGTGAGGGGTAGAGCATCTCTCGCGTTGCCCTCTAAAGGTTTGACAAGATAAGTGCTTCAGGCCCCTCAAAATACTTGCATGGCACTCATTACATTCCATTCTAGTGTGTTAGGTAATGGTCCTTCAAAACACTATTCATCTTAAGTTTAGTGAATTTTATCCTATATCCCCTTGATGAATGGTCAAATGACTATTTATGAGACCCTTTTGAAAAGCAAAGGCAAGGAATAAGAATTTTGAGAGCTCTTCAAATGTAGATGTAATCTCTTGACATATCAAACTTGACGAGTATGGCTAGAGATGCTCTTAATCAGAAAGATTTGTGAGAATCCTCAATGACAAAAGGATCCTTGGATTCCTGGAAGCTCTTGGAGTCATAAAATTTCTATGTGCAAAACTAGGCCTTGACAAACATTATAGAGCAATAGATACATGGACCTCATGTATCCAAAGGTAATATTAGAAAACTAGTATGACCTGTGTGTCCTATGGACACACTTTGGAAAATAATCCATTCCCTTGCAAGAAAATAATTCTTACTTTTGATCAGCGTACTTCAATTTCAAACTTTATCCATGCAGTAAAATATTTGTTTTTGTTTAACAAACATTCCCTTCCATTAAAGCATTTTTTGTTTTGTACGCAAAGATTTTTACCCACACAGTAAAAGGAACATCACTGTTCTCTCACGCATAAAACTATTATTTATTTTGTACCTACACAAATTTTTCGCCCACATAGTAATCATTCACATAGTTTTTATACACTTTTTTGTTTTTTACCCAAGCAATTTTTTTACACATGCCATTTTTTACTCATGCAATTCTTTACCCATGCAACAATTTTTTTTTTTTCCATAAGCAAGTTTTTTTACCCATAAGTTTCCATTATACTGCAACTAATACAAACCAACAAATAGCCTGCTCTTTTACATATACGCATAAAAACATTATTTATTGTTTACCTACAAAAGTATTTTACCCACATAGTAATCATTTGCATTTTATTTATTTATTTATTTTTATTAACCACGCATTTTTTTACACTTGCCATTTTTTACTTATGCATTTATTTACCCATGCAACGGGTTTTGCATTTCTACTCTTGGCATTGGTGGAGTGACACGTACCCCAGCTGTTAGACCAAATCTCGTTAACAGATTTATTATAAAAAAGTCCAGATCTATTATTAGTATAGACAAAGGACACTAGTATACAGTAGTGCCTGGTTAACATGAAGGCACTTGACAGAATTTTTTTTCATCTTACGGAAGCATTCATCATAGTAGAACTCATCATGTGGAAAAGGAAATCCATGCTTCTAGACTTCCTCCTTGCATGTAAGACGGCAACGTAATGGTAAAGGCAAATTTCTCTTACGTAGACACGTTTTGTTCATAAAACAGCCCCTAAACATTAATGTAAAAGGTGCTTTTTTCTTATGGAAATATTTTTTCTTACCCAAGCAAAGAACACATGTTCCTAGCCTAATTAGGACAGGGACAGTCATGTTAGGCAAGCATTTTTGTTAAGGTAGTTGCTCTAAAACCGTCACTTTAAGGGCTGTTCTGGATTTTCATAGGCTTTTCAAGACATGATGATTTTCTGCCTAATTTTCCGTCAAAGAGAAATGAATGCTAAATGTAACCCAATTTTTTCCATATTTTTTAAAGCATTATTGAATTGTTGATGAATTTTCAAAAAAATTTGTAGTAGACACCTATTTGTGACCCTAGGCCTCCCATAAAGCATCCCTTGCAACTTGTAAAGAGATCAAGTGAATAAAAGAGTATGAATGGCTCTTGCGATAAAATACACCTTTTCTTTTAAGACTAAGAAGGGTCCATGCAAGAACCATCTCATATCCATTCTTGGACTAGCTATGGAACTCTTTAAATGTGAGGATCGCAATTAGAGCCGACTACCTTACATAGGTTAATCCTATGGAGGCACCACTGTAGTCCTATCTATGTGCGAATACCGACATACACCTTGGATTCCGTTTTGCTCAGTTGTTGTATATTAATTTTGAACACCAAGGATCTTCTTACCATTGGTAAATAATGTTGAACTTTTCTCAATATTTGTTTGCATGCAGGTATCCTATGGGGATCCTCGAAGTCGGATGGCTTACTTGAAGACCAGGCAAATTCCTTGGGAGACTACCATATTTCATGCTATACGTATGTAAAACTTCTTGACAACCAACTTGTTGTATATTCACGTGAATGCAAACTGTATCCTCCACCTAACCCTTAAATCTCAAACCTCCCATGAGGATAGTAGATATGTTGTCATATAATGGATATTTGTTAACAACAAGAAGTTTTGATTTGGGATCTCAAATAGCTCACTAAAATCATTTTGATCTATATTTCAAATTTTGTTGTTGATTTTAATTGTAGATCCATTTCAAATCAAGAAAAATATCTTATATTGTATTGGCTGCCAAGGTATCTTTAGACTTTTAGGGGTTAAGCATGCCTACAAGTGTGTGAAAGTGCTCTTTTACAAGGAATCAATGTAAAGTGCCCTCCAAAAAGTCCTCAAACACCCTCCTATGACATTCAAAGAACTTTGCCAATATGAAATATAATTGACAATCTGTTGTTTTGAATCATAGAAATCTGATTCCTTTGCAATCCCAATCAAGATTACCAAATTTTGATTCCTCAAAACCAAAATCCCATTTTTGGTGAATGATTTTATATTAAATCCATGATTTTACATGATAATTGGTTGAAAAATATTGGTGATGAATTTTTGACATTTGATTGCACGAATATGTGGAAAGCATCTACACACATATCTTCTATGCTAAAAAGAGCCCCCTTAAGTAACAAAAAATTGATCTACAAAAAATACAATGTGACTTATGATATGCCCAAATTTTGTAAAATGGATATTTCTCTATGATAGTCAAATTTTGCTATCCAATTCATATGTTGTGACTTAACTTGTCCCTTTGAACATGATGTAATGTTTACTTGGTGAAGAAATTGTTAGTTTTTTTTTGAAAATTTTTTGAATGGCAAAATAGGGTGTACGTCTGTATGAGGACTTAATAGAGGGCACTATACACATTAAGATGGGAAGAGAGGGGTTTGGGTGCTAATGACAAAAATTATTGAAATTCAAATGTGTTGCCTCAAACCACTTTCCTTTTGTTGTTTCTTTCCAAAAAGTTGTTAAAGCTTGAAGTTTTAATAGCTAAGATGATCCTTAAAATAAAACAAAAAATTCAAAAACATGGTACCTCCCAAGTCTGCCAAGTGATACCCTAATACCTCAAATTAATATGTTGATCTATTATGGGGAAATGAATTCAATTTTGAGTGGATAGTAAAGACGATTATAACAACGGAGGAGGTTATGCACCATTGTTAGAAGAAAATTAAACTTCCCCCTCACATTTCTATTGAGAGATAAAAAAACATACACATTGAGCCAAATCAAAGGCCAACTAAGTGGTAACAAAAGCCAATTAAACCCCTAAAGGATGTTGCCTATTAAAAGTGTTGTATTCATACAAGGACCATTTAGTACTTGAAAAAATGACTTTATGGTAAATGTCAAAAATTTCCCAAAAAATCCTAAGTGACTAGTAATATGTTTGTGACTTGACTTAAATTTATAAATTGAATGGGATTCATGTGCTACCCAAGTACCCCATCCGTATACAACATAAAAGAGCGTATACAATACAACAACATCCTTTAGGGGTTAATCATTAGAAGATGGATTGATGAAAACAATAAAATGTATAATATTTATTCCTTTGCAAGGACCTTGATTCAAAAACCTTAAAGATTACGTTGGATTTGGCAATTTTTGTACTCCAATGCAGCAAGAATTAACTCAAGAAGAAGCCATGAAGTGTACTGGCTTAGGAAAATCATGGAACCCGTCATCCTCCAAAAAGACTTGACTTTAGGCCCATTGTTGAATCTTGAAGACCCCGACTTGCATTTTGTCTATGTATGTGTCAAGGTATACAAGGGTTTTGATTTTAATTTGTTACGCTTTGGATATGATAATTTTTCCTATTTAGTTGAGGGGTTGACTATGAAGATTGGGTATACAAATGACTCTAAAATACTAGAAGAAAAATGTGCTCTAAACAACCGGTTCACAATGATTGCAAATGTCCACAATGATTATACAATGATTATGAAATGACTCTATTACAATTGTTTTGAACATTTGCAATCATTATGAACTAGATGATTAGGACACATTTTTATTCTAGTGAAAGTTCATGTCCATGGTTTGAAATTCTTCATGTTTCCAAGTTTTAATTTGCTACCAAGTTGTTCATCAAGGGGGTTGTTCATACTATGTTCTATGTCCCTCCTATGTCCCAACTCTACAAGTTTTAGGTCAATACCAAAGTCCCACTTTGTTGAACTGTAGAAGAAGAAAAAAAAATTTAAAATTATATTTTAGCATTAAGAAAAACTGAATTTTGTCCCAAAACTTTGGTCTAGCAAAAGTGAAAATCCAACTTGAGAATCAAGTCCCAGAAACGAAAACAGCATTGTACAAAATGTTCAGGCTTACAAAAAACATTACTATAGAAGGGATTTCGTAAAAGTTAATTGGGACTAGTACTTTGGACATCAGAAGTAGTGTAAAGTTGTAAATCTCAAACTTTAAGCCTCTTGACCAATCAGATTTGTAGAATTTCAGAAATTTGCAGGGACTAAAACTTGGTGTAAGCCCCCGGAGGCGCACTAATAACAAATCCTATTATTATAATTTTAATTATTTGTGCAGGTGGGGGTCCCAAGCCAAAGTTAAAGGCTGTGGGAGTGCCTACCCCAATGCTCAGATGCAAGTGGTAGCCGTGCTGCAAAAAGACTAATGAGGGGGTTTGGTAAAGAAAACTCTTTGTATTACTTTAAGGGGGTACACTATTAAATTTTTAGAGTATGTAAAATGCTGTAAATAAAAATTCTTGAGGAGCTTCTTTCAACGTACTTGGAAAGAAACTTAAATTTCATTTGTGCCCAACTCGAAGCTCATGTTCAAGTGAACATATACCAAAAGCTACACAAGGAAGAAAATAAATAGGTGTCTGTCAATCATTAAGACCTAAATTTTTGCTCTATTGGCAACAAAAGAGGACTGATTCTTTTTGGCTTATCTTTCTGGGATTTGATAAATTGGTACATGTAGATTATGGTGTTTTATTAGCACAAACAAGAAATTATTGAGCATCATGCATGCTCTCAAACCAATGTTTAGGAAGCCGGCGGTTGATGTACTGTATTGTTAGGGTGAAAATGCAATAAAATTTGGCTTGAAATTAGAAGTGTAGGATAGAAATCGGTCAGCCAAAACATATCCATATATATATATATATATATATATATATATATATATATATATATATATATATATATATATATATATGTATATATGTATATATGTATATGTATATGTATATGTATATGTATATGTATATGTATATGTATATGTACATGTACATGTATATGTATATGTACATGTATATGTATATGTACATGTATATGTATATGTATATGTATATGTATATGTATATGTATATGTATGTGTACATATATATGTATATGTACATGTATATGTATATGTATATGTATATGTATATGTATATGTATATGTATATGTATATGTATATGTATATGTATATGTATATGTATATGTATATGGGGAATTGTTAAAGCCACACCTAAAATTGTTAACGCCACATCCCAATGTGTTTTTTGACCATGAACTATGAGAATTTAATGTTGATTTTTTAAATTTGGATCAATGGATTGGTTTCATTTTTATCATTCTAACGTTGTATTCAAATAAACTAAAGGTGCTTGAATTTGAAATTAAAAATACAAGACTTTCGAAATATTTCAAGCAAAAAAAAAAAGCAATGGTGCAATAAAAGTTCAACAAAAAAAATTACATGTTTTTCTTTCTTTCAAGAAGATGGTAATGCCTTGATTGAATGAATGATGAACCACTTGAATAAAAAAATTGCATTAGATTTGCAAAATACATACTTATAAGGGGTGTGACGTTAGCAATCTTGGGTGTAGCTTTAACAATTCCTTATTTTTATATATATACATATATATATAATCAAAAAGTTTAACACAAAAATCTAATTTTATTTAAATAATTTATGGTTTTTTTTGGTATACATTGGAATTACATTCATTTATTGTTTAAGATTTGAATAATTAGTCCTTAAAGGGATTAAATTTCAAAAGTTTGAGTAATTGGAGAAGGTTGTGCTCCTTCAGTTGCTAAAGAAGATCATGGGCTGTGGTTTGGATCTCGAGAAGATTGAGAGTATAGTAGAGGGTGTCTTTTTCATTCAATAACTCTGGGTGACTCCATCTCATAACTGAATAATTTTTGCAAGTTATCAAGTTTGATAACTCTATTAGGCACTTTTAGAGGTGTCCTATAATTTGAACAAGTTATGGTCATTTTTTACAAAAAATTATAAGGTGATATTGTAGAGGTCCTTCTCTTCCAGCACATGACCTAGTTCAAGAGCAACTTGTCAACAAGCACATAGATAAGCACCTTTTTGACTTGCTTAATGAGCAAGTTGTGCTATGATGGATAGGACATGATTGCATGTGGATTAGGGAACAAGATGATGAGATAAGGAAAAGGGAAGGAGTTATGCAGAGGAAACAAATGCAATTATAAGATGGTTTGTGAAGTTTCTGAAGGGCTAGCAACTTTATAAATTGTTGTATGAGCAACCACCTGATAACTTTGGGTGAACTTGAAGATAAAGTTACATATAAATCAGAGGTTTGATATCCACTAGAGTTCACATAGAAAAAATTCCTTCTTGTGTCTTTATACCTTCAAAAGCTTGCAAAAGACAACAAAAGAGATGAGCTAAAGCAATCACATCTCGTGCCAATTCTGTGCTCTACCAGGTTTACATTTCTTGAGGTTTTTACAATAGAAACCATGTTGTAGCAAATCATAAATTTCTTATTTTGAAGAAAAGGAAGATGAAAAGAAGATTGAAAGAAGGAGACAAGACGGTTATATCTCTCATTTTTATCTAATAATATCCCCATTTTCACTACCAAACTCTTGAAATATATTATACACACCAAATGAACCCAACTAGCCCACTTTGGCTCATCATAACCACTAAGGGTGTTCTTCCATGTTGCATTGGTGATTGGGAGGAGCATTAGATAACAATAATTTTCCTAATTGATGTTCATGGAAGTACTTTTGGATTCTTAAGTACGTTTGGGGAAAAGTCACCAATGCATCGATCATTTTTGAGCTCCAATTCTCTTCATTTTTTATTTTGTCAATCATTAATAAGGGCTATTTGAACCACCCCTTTCCACATGGAAATGCCAAACGTTAAAATCATAAGATCTAACTTGGGATCTTCCACCCACAACCAATCCTATTTTTTCAAAACCACCCCCACCCCCTCACATGGAAGGAGGCCCTAGTACAGCCATCATATGACCCTTTATAATGCCAAATGAAAGAAGACACCACCTGGCTTGACAACCTATTTTGCACATTTTAAAATTTGATCTAACTACAAAACATCTAATGTCTTTGTTTATTTTGATTTTGGAATCTTAGTGCTATCATAATATCATCATATATATTTTGAACCACTAATAGGTCAATGTCACAATTAGGTACCAGTAGAAGTTTGTATTTTCTTGGAGAGACAGAGTTGACCGATTTCTTTTTCCAGCTAATTAGTTTTCCTCTACAAGAAATTGCATAGCCTACAAAATACCATTCTATGCAAATCCCTTTATTTTGAAAGAGCAATAGAGCTGACTTCCATATGTGGCTAATCTTGGTTAAATGCCACAATTGAAGAAATCTGGAGTGTCCAAAAATAATATAGAAATAATAATAATAATAATAATAATAATAATAATAATAATAATAATAATAATAATAATAATAATAATAATAATAATAATAATAATAATAACAATAATAACAATAACAATAATGATGATGATGATAATAATAATGATGATAATAATAATAATGATGATAATAATAATAATAATGATAATGATAATAATAATAATGATAATAATAATAATAATAATAATAATAATAATAATAATAATAATAAACTTGGATATGTTTGCAAAACATCAAGAGATTTTTCAATGTTTTGTTTTTTTAATTCCTAAAGCTCAAAGAGTGTTGCAGAGAAAAATAAAACTAAAACTGTAATATTTTAATGATTTATTTGAAGTTCAAAATAAAAACTTTTTGTGAGTTTCAACTGTACAAAAGTATCACATACAAGTAAAGCAATGTCTGGAAAAAAACTCAGCCCATTTGACATCATAGATTGTAAGGTTATAATGTTTGAAGTGAGAAAAACAACCTTTTTCATTCATGCAAAACAAGGTGAGCAAACTCCGAGCCCTCCTAAAGTGAAATTTTAGCTCTACACAATAACAAGATTTTTGACCATTCACAATTATATGATGTTAGGTTCACTCATGAAAATTTTCAAAAGCAAATATAGAATCTAGCTTATTCTAAATCACCATTCAATGCAAGGAAGTTAAGTGAATTGGCAATATACTAGTGATTTTCTCATGATTTTTTGTGCATTGAGGAAGTCTTTTATCCAAAATCTGAATTGTGGGAAGCTAGAGACAGACATTTGAATTATGAAGAAAAAAATCTAGAGCTTTGAGTTTATAGATTGCAAGATAATAGGGCCTAAAGTTAGAATAAATTAATTTTCTTGAAATTGCCCGGACATAGTTAACCAATTTTGACTCCTCTTAGAGTGTGATTTGAGAGCTCTATTTTTATTTTTTTGAAAATTGTATATAACATTTTATTAGTTACATACATGCCAAGTTTTGGACGTTGATGAGAGTTTTAGCATAAGATTCTCCTAAGATGCCCAAACTACCCAAGGTGCCCAAATTCTTTTGGACATCATAACTATTTACTTGAGCATCTAATAGGAGATTTTTTTAATGCATAAGGGCGTTCATTGTGTTCACCCTATCTCCAAATTTTAGAAACATCTGCCAAACATTGACTTTATAGGAACCTACCCAAACTTTCAACTCACTGTTGAACAAACTTTTGTGGTTTAGGGGTTGAACAATGACAAATTTTCCAATGTTTTGTTCAAACTCCTAATAAACATTGCTATTTTATGCTCAATTCCAAGATCCATGAATAGTCTATGCTTATTTAAATGTGACATTAAAGAATATGAATTGGCAAACACTAAACCAACATCAATGTATGGAATTGTGACTACGTAGCAAAATGTTTTCTCAACAAACTTAGCTAGCATGACACAATGATCAAGCTCATGACGTAATCTCTAAATGCTCAAGGCACCAAATTCTAGTGTAAAAACCATTAGAATTTGGTGCCTCAAGCATTTAGTGGTTAATCCCAAAAGGACCTTAAGGAGAGAATGTGTCCTCGACCAATTTTTGAATATGAATAAAACCTTAAAAAATTACTATTTTTAGTAGTGTATATTTTTGAAAATTTCTTTGTGAAGTTTAGTTTTAGCCTCAACAATTTGATTTTGCAAATGATTGATTATGATTTTTCTATCCAAGATTTTGTGCATGGGTGTCCATTGCAATCTGGACTTCATGTAGTGTTGGGGGCTCTTGGAATGAGCCTCAAATACACTAGACCTTTGAGAAAAAATCACATTAAAAATTCATTAAAAAAATTTGTAAAATAGACTCTGAGAAGTCATAAATTGATTGGGATTGTGTATGTTTGGCCCTTTAACCTCGTATTTTTTTGGTGACCAAGTTTTTGAATTTGACATCTGAAAAGAAGATCAAAAGACTTCAAGTCACTTTCACAATTCTAACACCCTCAAGATTAAACATTATAATCTTTTGATCCATAAGAGATATTATTATGTTTTCTTTTCTAATATGATCTCTAACATGTCTAATTTGATTTTATAAGATTACAATTCAAAAAAAATTGATACAAATTATCAAAATGTTAACTTTTTGTTCAAATTAGAGCAAATTTCTAGAAGCTTGGGAAATTCCAAGATCCTTTAAGGGTTAAGGAGTTTGTGTTGATACAGTAAATAACTTGGATGAATTTGGTTTCTGAACTTGACTTGCAGTTGAGGGTCATCAATAATTTGTGACAGGCAGTAACCGGCATCAACAATTGCAGTTTTGTTCTAAATGGGGCATAGAATATATCATTGGAAAGGTGTTGGTTCAAAGCTTTCTAATAATGTATTATACACCTTGTGCAGATAAAAGCTCCACTTTATGACTTTATTCATGATTTGATGGCAACATATTTCAAATTCTTTTGACAACAAGGCAATCCTATTCCATATTTCTAATTCTGGTCTGAAGCATGTATATGCAATGAGCTCGGAGATCCAAAAAACAATAGAAAGTCAACCAAATGAAATATCAACAAAATTGGTTGAAATTTGAATCACCAAGAAAATTGATTAGATTTTTTGAAAACGTCTTTTCTCATAGGTAAAAAACAATGTCTTATATGAGTGTTACAAATGATTAAGAAATGAGTCATTTCTTGCTGAATGACTATATCATGATTGGTCTTATTTGGTTGCAATTTAGACATTTTTTAGTTGTTTAGTAGTTTTTGTCATTCAGTCATTTAGGACATTACAGTATCTCATCATTTACGTCCTGTAAGCTTTGTCTTTATTGGGGAGAAAGAATTGTTCTCTCTTTCTTGAACCCAACTGCCCCTTCTTTCTTGAGGGCATTTAAATGTTCCCAGTTTCCAAGGGTGCCATTACGTTTCCATTGACAACATCAAACTATTATGTGCAACTTGTCTTGATCTCAATAATTGCTTTATAAAATCCACATTTGTTATCAAAATGTCAACTCACATTTAGTAACAGATAAGTGACAACACAGTTCTCATTTAGTCATGTATCAGTAACGGATAAGTGATCACATAATTCTCATTTAGTCATGTATTAGTAACGAATAAGTGAGCCCATAGTTTTCATTAGTCATGTATTAGTTGTTAGTTAGTTTTTGAATCAAGGTGCCATGGTGCTCCAACAAGCACGTACATTCATTTTGTAGTGTTTGGTTAGTCGTTTTTTAGTTGTATTACACTATTTGGATGAAATAATAAGTTATGCTAAACTGACATAGTCGTTTGCACATTCCATTTAGTCATATTTTAGTTGTTCTTGAGTTTATTACTGTTTAATTTTGGGCGTTTAGGGTTTGGGGTAACTGCATGTTGTATAGAAATAGTGAGGTTTACTTGTAATGGTAGCACGTAGTTTTATATTAGTCACCACATAGTTGTCATTTTTAGTTCCGATATTGGCGATTTAATTATTATAAAGCAGTCTCAACCCAATCACTATAGAGTGGAGTTAAAGCAAACTTGAAGTGACAACACAGTTGTCATACAATCACATGAGGTTTGGGGTTCATAATGCAGTAACTCCTCAAGCAAAATACAATCACCAACCATTCACAGAAGCATACAAAATTTAATCACAAACTAGTCACAAATGCACATACCATTTAGACATAACAGCGTCACAATGTAGTCTATTCACACAATTAAACTAAGGCTATGTTACAATCATGATATAGTCATTATACATTCCCTACAAAGTCCCATTACAGTCACAATACAATCACAATTCAGTTGCAGTGCAATCAAGGAGCAGTCGTCATGCAATCACATTCCAATCAATTCATGGTTGTTATTCAGTCACAATTCAATGCAGACTCTATATAAAATTTAGATAATTATACGGTTCAAGGCTTTCAAAACCTCAAAGTGTATTCACTGCTTATTTAGCTCTCACAAACAATCCCACACATTGCATTCTAAATCCAGTCAACATCATTTGCAAAAACCTGCAATTTCAGCAATTTCATATAAACAATGAAAGCACAACCTAAAAATGAGTTACAATGTTGTAGCGGGTAAAGCCAACAAACCTTGACAAATGCACAAAGCGAACAAATGTGCAAAGAACATAGAGCCAACAAAACTAGAGAAGTGCACGGAGCTAACAAAACTTTGACATATGCACGAAGCCAACAAACTTTAACAAGTGCGCAAAGCAAACAAACTTGAGAAAAGCGCGGAGCAAGCAAACCTAAGAAAAGTGAAGAGCAAACAAATCTGAGATTGAAAAGCGCGAAACAAGTAAACCTAAGAAAAATGAAGAGCAAGCAAACCTGATAAGAGCTGAGAGCCAACAAACCTAAATAAGTGCAAAGAGTCAACAAACTCTCTAAAGAGCACGGAGCCAACAAATCAAGTCCATAGAGCTAAACCCTAAACTTAATGGTGGCGGCCGCATCTTCACTTTACAAACTACCAACCCTTATCTCAATGAAGGGTCCAAATTGACTCTAAAACTACAACTTGATTTTTGGGTGATTATTATTAAAACATAGATTATATTTTTTTGGTCAAATGTAACATCAAGATTGTATTTAAAACATAAATTTGCATCAAAATGAACTATTTACATGCTAAAATCTAAATTAAAGCATTAGAAACAAAAAAAATTGCAAATTTTAAAGTTTCAACTTCTAATATTTGAACATATTGAATTTTCTTTTTTAAAACAAATGATTTTTTTTAAAATTTTGTTTGACTTCTATCTTTATAAACTAATCAAAATCATGATAAAAAATATATACATATTTATGAAACATTAATTTTAAAGCTTTCAAAGAGCTTTAATTGTAGCTTTTAAATTGTTAATTATTATCATAATAATCATAATAACAATAATAATATAAATATTAATAACAAAAATAATAATAATAATAATAATAACATATTGAATGTATGACTCAAATACAACTAGTATACAACTAGCACATGCTTGGAGAAGATTATAGTGACCTAATTACAACTCTTGTAAAACTAAAATACAACTAAACTCGTAAACATACAGTTTAATAAGCTAACCAAACTACATCCCTTTCAAATAGTTGGTTGGAATTGGAATAGATAGAGCAAGACCTTTCTTGTTTTGAAAACTACAATACCTGGGCCCAAAAAGAAAATTGCACCGTAAATCCCAAATTAATTTGCTCAAGTTATATTCTAATGATAATATTAGAAGAAAAAAAACCCATGAACTTCTAAGTGACAACAAATGCATGACTATAATTGGGTTCTTCCATAGTCGTCTTATAGTTATTATGTAGTCATTATGTAGTCATTTTGTAATGATTTTGTAATCATTATTTAGTCATTATGTAGTCATTTAACTGATGTGGTGACATATTGTCTATGACCACTTTTCTTTAAGTCCGATTAAACCCTAAACCCTTAAACCCTAAATCCTAAATCCTAGAACATTCCTTGCTCCTCACCCATGACCAATGAAATAAGATCAAACTCTAATTAAGAAATTGATGCGATACAAAGAACAATACTAACTCATCATGAGAGGCAAAACCATGTAGAAGTTGTTTATTAGTCTTCAATTAGTTGCACACAAAAAATCACATGAAAGTCATTTATTAGTCATGGGTTAGTCGCACAGTAGTAGGTATAGAACAAGTACCTAGCTATGTCCAACCCCTAGATTGCTTATTCCCCTAACTACTTAAATAGTCTACCTATCCTAAACCAATTTTATTATAAAAGTCATATTCTAGTAGTAGATTAGTAGTGCCATAGAATGTGCTAAACAACTAAAAAATGACTCCTATAGTGGACTGCATTCACATAGTCTCAAGAAAACAAGAAAAAGCTAAAAATAATGCTATTGGACAGTTCCAAAATTTTGAGAGAAAATCGTGAAAGAGGTATTTCGACATGAAAATGATGTGGAATAAATGTTGTAACTCTTTAGTAGTTCTTTAGTAACACCTTAGTAGTACTATAAACTCATATTTTGGGCATACAACTAAACCCCAACCCCAACTAAAAGATGTCAGACACAACAACAACCTCATTTGCTTATGGATGTGAATGTACTTACGAATTTAGGAGGAGACGATTCTGTAGAGAATTTAAGATGAACCGTTTAAAAGAATGACTAAAGAACAACTATCTCAATGTCAGTCATCTTTTAGTCACATCATAGTTGTTTTACAGTCATTTAGGACACCCAAGCATAAAACAGGCAGTCGTATAGGACGTTGTTTTTTACCTATGTCTATAGTTGTAAAAGAATAAGTTCAATGAAGTTGCTCATTTTAATTGGTTGAGAGAAAGTGTTGTGGTGTAACTTCCACTAACCCGTTTGTCCTTTTATTGGAGGATCAACATGTGAGAAAGGGGTACATGCATAAAGTGGTTTATAGTGAGTACTTTTAGCGGAGGACCAAGAGAGGAGAGGAATACATGCATAAAGTGGTTTACACTAAGGCTTTACTTTGAATCCAATTGATGTTTGTGAGTTAAGTGGTCACTCATGGTGTAAATGTTTAATCCCTAAAGGACCAATGTCCATACATGGGACAAATGGGATTTTGGGCATGTACCTACGGCCTCAATTTTTGTCCTAATTTTTTGAAACTTTTTTTGAAGATAGAAAAATACATTAGCTTTTGGGGAATACAATTTTTATTCCAATTGATGCAAGGGAGCAAAAGTTATGCCCAAATAAGTACAAATTTGGGGACTCTGGGCAGCAAAAAAAATTCTTATAAAAACTTGAAAAAGACATTTATTTTTTTCTCATAGAATATCTTTGTTTATATCTGAAGCTTTTGATTCATTCCATTTGGACTAGTTATGAGAAAGTTATGAACAATCTTGTTTTTGGGCAATTCAAGCATCTTCTTGAAAACATAACTTGTAAACTTCATTTTGAATGCAAGTTTAACATTTTTCAAAAACTTGTTGGAGAGGGTGAAGTTTGCTCTTTAGAACAATCTCACCATTGGGATTATTATGTTTCAATTCCATTGCAGGGTTCTTAGCAATTTAAGTTTTTGTTCAATCTCATACCTTCTTCTACCTAATGTTTTTTTTAAAGAATAATTTTTTTAATTTATTTTTATTTATTTTTTAAAATTATTTTCCCAAGATTCCCAACTCAACTTCCCACCACACAAAAATAGAATTCTAAACTCCGTGGTGCAAAAATTTGAAGTTAAAGAAGTTCAAAGTTAAATAATCTAGTCAGGCAAGGTGCAAAAAAAGTTTTTTTTTTACACTTTAGATGCAAATATCTTCCAATATGTTTGGTCAAAGTTCTTGAATTTTGTATGACACATTCTTATTGTAGAGTACAAGATCCTATGGTTAGATATGCAAAATGACAAATTTTCAAACTTATTTACTCTTTGCCATAGAGGTGGTAGTTTTGAGTCTCTTTTGACAAAATAAAGGCCATGATCTTTTAGGGGTTAAATTGGCCACATTTTGTTATAAGATTGCTACCCATTTTTATTTTTCTTGCAAGAATGTTTTATCGTTGATACAACAGGTACTTAAACACATTATAGAATAAACACATATGCAATATCTTGTACATGCTCTAAAAATACCTATTGAAAATGAGAAATGTAGAAATTTTACCAAGGAAGCTCAAAATCTCCCCCAACATTGCGTGGAAATACACCAATATACAAAACTTTGGTTCGCCAATGTGAGGATGCTTTACCAACTCCTTGCACTTTTGCTTCCTTGACACGTACAAGTCAACTCTACGTGGCTTGTAAGTAGGCTGGTGCCCAAAAGAAGGCAAAACCCTGCATTTCCTGATGGGGAGCACCCCCTAGATTTCAGCACTCCTGCAAGTGGAGACTCTGTCCCGCTTTGCACAAAGAAAAGCAAAGAGATTCCTTTCAATTTATGCTTTCATTGACTAGTCAACTGCTGACTGGTCCAATAGTTTTTTCTTTTTTTTGTTCTTTCCTTTTCTTTTTCTTTCTTGCCATGAGAAACTACTATGACTTCATCGACCAGTGGCGAAGAGAGAAAAATAAGGTAAGATCGCTCAAAAGTATGGTACTTGTTGTAAGTTACAAGTAGAACATTCATATGAGGAACTACAAATGTCTGACCCAGGAGAGCACAGCCGCACATAAAGTATCATGAAGATTGAGGAGAGCACTAAAACTTACGCTTGCCTTAATTTCTCTAACAACCTTTTGTGGAATGTATACACTGATATAATAATCAATTGACTGATGCTTTTGTAGGAAGTATCACTTTTTAATTAGAAATAAAAAAGTTTGTGCATTTTTGTTTGATTGTTCTTGTACAATACTAGTTAGTAATGATAGGTAGAACTTGTTTTGGCATTCTAAAGAAGTTTATATACCAAAAAATGTAAAGATCATTTTAATCTCATATTTTTGGTATGGGATTCTCATGCAATTTCAATGGACCAAATCATATCTTGGTTACTAAAAATAAAAATCTTATTTTTGATAAGTTGTTTTGTGTCAATATTGTGATTTTACAAGAAATTTGATTAAAACACATTGGTGATGAATTTTTGAGATTTGATTGCATGGATGTGTAGGAAACATCCATGCACACATCTTTCCTTCTAACAAACATCTTCAAAAAGTTCAAAATTCCTTCAATAGAGACTTGATTGTTGGTGTAATCATGACCAAATTTAGTAAAATAAATAATTCGTTATGGTAATTAAATTGTGCTATTTGACTCATACATTATGATTAATTCTACACCTTTGAACATGATCATATGTTTATTTTGCCAAAAGCTAATTAAAAAATGGAGATATTTATTTTACTAAATTTGGTCATAATCATTGTAGCATTAAAACCTCTATTGACGGAACTTTGAACTTTTTGAAGATGTTTGTTAGAAGGAAAGATGTGTGCATGGATGTTTCCCAACACATCCATGCAATCAAATCTCAAAAATTCATCACCAATGTGTTTTAATCAAATTTCTTGTAAAATCACAATATTGACACAAAAAAACTTATCAAAAATAAGATTTTTATTTTTAGTAACCAAGATTTGGTATGGTCCATTGGAATTGCATGAGAATCCCATACCAAAAATATGAGATTAAAATGACCTTTACATTTTTTGGTATACAAACTTCTTTGGAATGCCAAAACAAGTTCTACCTATCATTACTAACTGGTATTGTACTCCTTTCCTGTTGCTTTCAAGGCCATTCCATGGTATAAGGTAAACACACCCATTCCCGAGCAGTTCCCAATTCCGCACCTAGATTTGAGGGTTTCATCATACACTATTGAACCCAAAGTGGAGCACTGAATGCTACTTGCACAAGCAAATCTTGCCATATGTTGGCTACTAAGCTGGTTTGGGAGGATTGGGATTGGGACCGTCAAGTGCCGATATAGGAACACATCCAAGTAAATTTAGGGTTAGTTTAGAGTTACTTTTAGGGACCCTATGAGTTGTAACTTTGCCCTTTAATACAAAATATTCTACAACAATTTTTTCCACAAAAATGATGTTCCATGATAGCTTGTTAAAAGGCTAAACCTACATAAAATTTTAAAAAAATTAAAAAATCATGAATTTTTTGAGACCTTGCGGTATCCTAAACCCTTAATGGCTTGTGAATGGGTATTGTCTACCTTAGGGCATCTCCATCCCATTTCCGCAACTTTGCACGCGACCAAAGAATTCACAGGCTACCACGCAAGCCACTTCACATATCAGCTCTGTCCTTTCGGGAGCTCTTCCACCGCGCACTCATGCTACTTTGTCAGTACTTCTCTCCAACACCGGGAAAGGAAACAAGCAGGAATGAGCCTCAACTTATTTGAATCCTCCCATGAGTTGTAACGTGAACGCAAAAGACTTGGAGAGTGGCGTGGACGGGAGCTTGTAGCATTGCCCAAAAACTCGGGAAAGACTTTGGTATGAACGTGGCGGAGCTCAAAAGTTCTCCCTTTGTGCAACAGTCACGTTTGCGTCTGTTGTTACGTTTGCCGTGGAAATGCTCTTAGTGCAGCCTGCAGATCCTCCCCTGCACTCTTTGAAAGCCACACATTCCCCAATGTTTTGATAGTAATGCGTCAAGTTATTTGAAGCTTTCATCAATCATGTCAAGTATCTTAACCCTCATTTAGATGAAAACTCGTGTATTCCGAGAGAGAGTTTTTATTCTATATTCCTAAGTTTGCAAAGACTTGAAAACGCGCTTAACTTTTTTTTAGAAAAAGCGGAGAAAATATGAAGAAGACTCTCAACATATTCACATCATGCTTTACACCTTTAAAATGTTCACCATAGTCATATGTTATAGTGTTGAACATCATGGGTGCACATCAAATCCAAATCATCTCTGTTTTACTGGCATTTGGCTTTTATGTCGACCGATAATTTTGTTTTTACGGCATTAGGCGTGTATTTGAGAATTTAACATGGGGGGTTTCAAATCTTGGGGAAAAAAAGGAGTTTTATGACTGCCTTTTCTGTATGAAAACAGTAGTTGGCTCAAGCAAAATTGTGCTTTCTCGTGAGAAATCAAAATGTTTTGCGCACTTGGCAAGGTGCGTAAAGATGTAAGCGTGGGACCCTTTGTGAGAGAAGATAAGAAAAAAAGAAAAAACAAGTGCGAGGAATCAAGAGTCTTCTTTAGGGAAAAAGGACCAAAGGTAAAAGCATATCTAGCAAAGAAATGTCTCAAGTTTTGAGACCCTAATAGGAGATTACAAACCATGGAAAAAACGGAGTTTTCATGAGGCATTTTTGTAAGAGGAAATCCAAATTTTCTCATGAGAAACCCAAAAATACCTGAGTACCTTACTAAAGTGCAAGCATGGACTCTATCTTGTATGAGAAAACAAAGAGTCTATAGTGAAAAAATCAAGTTTATTCTCTTATAAAAAAGAGCAAAGGCAAAACATGTTAACTAGATAGCATGAAGTTTTATGAACTTTTTATGAACTTTACATCAAAATATCTAAGTTATTGAGGAATTTATTTAGGTATTTATAGAGATAAAAGAGATCTTGGGCAAGTTCATACTACCAAGGTTTTTGACCAACCTTTTGAATTCTTTTGATGAAAGAGAGAGTTATGAAAGGGTTACTTAGAGATTCAAACTTCAAGTAGAAACTTCAGCATGCATCATGTGTCACGTCACTCTAACAATGCCACGTAGCTCAAATAGGTGGGTGGATTAGTCGGTTTATGTCTAAAGTCCAAACAACCAAACCTATGCACGCCAATGTGCGGGAAAAATCGATAGCTAATTCAAAGTAAGCTGGTGGAATTGGGAAAAAATTGATTTCATTTTGAAATTATCGGTAAAAAAAATTGATTAAAGCTTACTTGAACTCTAAATTTAGTATATCACAATGTAAATTTATATTATTATCCGACACAGTCTGGTAAGAAAAACGGGTTGAATACTAAAAATGCCGGATTTTAACTGGTGAAGTCCAAAAAAATTCCCGAACACTGATGCACAATTGCACACTAGTCTTTTGCAAGGAAACAAAGGGCTACTGGGCTCGACGTTTTGTGATACGTGGCGTGACATTGGAAGGTAGGGAAATTTGGTCCCTGAGTTGAAAGACAACGGAACCAGGTGGCTTCAAGCCATTGGCCTAGTGCAATACCTGCACATGCAAATTGCAGAGCGGCCACTACAGGAGCTTGGAGGACTTGCTGGTTTTGAACAAATTTAACCTGTCGTGCCGGGTAGCCGGGATCTGGTTTTCAGACATGATTGGCTTTGCCGGGCTTGATCTAGGGAATTGCTAAATCTACCAAAGTATTTGTTAGATTCACCTGGCCCACTGATGCCGGGGCCACATAGCCACGAAACTGACAGTTTGAAACGGATGAGAAGTAATTTGTATTTTTGGAAAATTGGGAGACAGTTACTTTTCCAAGTTTTCATCCACTGTTCACCTAAAGATAACCTCTCCACCATTCTAAGACAAGAGGTTTGAGATAGCAGTTTGTGAACTCTCAAAATTGGCAATTTTGTGTACACTATAAAAGTGGGCCCTGGAAAGTCAAAGAATCTACTTTTTCACAAACATGTAAGAGCCGCCACCTGTTTTATACAAACTGCTGGTTTGAACTCGCAGTTCTGGCTTGTGTGGCCCAACCTTGAGACACCACATCACAGGCCCCACCTGAGACACCCCACTCATTTTCATCTACACCAAATAGTGCATTTAGGTTGTCCCGCACTAATTTCTTGACATTTTACACTATTTAAATACTTCCTATTGCCACAGTAATTTTTAGCAATAATTCTTGTAATAAACAACTTTTAAAGACCTTGGCAATAACAACATAGTTGTAAAAAGAAAAACGAGTGGTGTCCTTGCAGTAATCCATGTGAAATCCTAAGATTTAAAAAGTTACATGCACCTCCAAGTGGCCAAGTGATGAGTCATGAGGTAACTTTCCATGGTAAGGCAACCTAATTGTTAAGGCAACTTAAATGCACTATTTGGTGTACACCAAATAGTGCATTTAAGTTGCCCCAGACTATATGTTGACCATGCTTGGATTTCACATGCTTTACAACTTGAACACTGTTAATTGATTCTTTGGCAGCTTTGTAGTGGTTGCAAGGCCTTTAAAATAAAAAAATCACAATAATTATTGAAGGAAATCATTTTTACAATAGTAGAAGAGTAAAATATAAGAATTAGTGTGGGGCAACCTAAATGCACTATTTGGTGTACACCAAATAGTGCATTTAGGTTGCCTTAACAATTAGGTTGCCTTATCATGGAAAATTACCTCAATACTCATGGCTTGGCCACTTTGAGGTGCATGAAATTGTTTAGATACTAAGATTTCACATGGTTTACCATGTGGACTTAGCTAATTTGTCATCTTGCAACTATTTTGTTGTTGCTAAGGCCTGTAAAAGTTGTTTGTTACAGTAATTATTGCTATTATTGTAGCAGCAATAAATATCTAAATAGTGTGAAATGTCAAGAACTTAGTATGGGGCAACCTAAATGCACTATTTGGCATAATTTTTTAATCCAAGCACTAAAAAGTAAAAAATAAAAATGGCTTTTAACCATTTGATATTAGTTTCACTCAACTTTTTCACATTTTATTTGGCTAACTTTTAATTTCTTCTTGGCTCTCCCCATACATTATTTAGAAGTTCTTCAAAGAAAAAAAAAAGGAAATTGATATGGATACACCTAAAGTTTGATATATGCACACCCCTTGGGGTAAATTTTGGATTTTTACCATCAAAAAGCTAAATTTGAAAACTTTGAATTCAGATTTGGACTTAGAGACCTTGATTAGTCTTGTGCCATTAAGGTGGTTGCAATTGAATAACACCCAATGTAAAAGCTTAGCTAGAGGGGAAAGTATTGCTTTTACTTTTGTTTGTTTAAAGAAGCTAAGCTTTTACATTGGGTGTTATTCAATAGTAACCTCTTTATGGCACTAGACAAAATCAAGGTCTCTAAGTCCAAATCTGAATTCAAAGTTTTCAAATTTAGCTTTTTGATGGTAAAAATCTAAAATTTACCCAAGGGGTGTACATATATCAAACCCCAAGTGTATCCATATCAATTTCCTTTCTTTCTTTTTCTTTGAAGAACTTCTAAATAATGTATGGGGAGAGCCAAGAAGCAATTAAAAGTTAGCCAAATGAAATGTGAAAAAAGTTGAGTGAAACTAAAATCAATCAATTAAAAGCCAATTTTATTTTTTATTTTTTGGTGCTTGGATTAAAAAACCAGATGAAAATGAGTGGGGTGGGGTCTGTGGTGTGGTATCTTGGTGGATCATGTGGTGGATCTAGCAAAAAACTATGGTGGATTTAGCAAGTTCCTTGATTTAAGGTGGGAGGCATTAAACCGACCATCTAAGGGCCGAAAAGTAAATTTTGGGGAGGTGAAACTTCTTGAAATATTTTTCAGTAAATTTTCTTTGAAAGACAAGAGGAATTGACATCTAACCTAAGTTGTTTCATATTTTTTGGAGTTTTATAAAATTAGTTATGAAAATTTGAAGTTGAAGTGGCATAGGACTCTAAAATCATCCACTTCCTCAAATTTAATATGCTTATACATTGTTGAAGCCTACGAAAAACATCATGTACAAACAAAGTACGTTTGAGAAGATGGACAGTTTTAAATCTTGAGTGAAACATGAGCCTCCTACCTTACTACACATTGTCGATGGGGCCAGGGTGGAACAGCTCAGCTCATTTACAAACAAAGGTGAAGATAATAATATGTTCCCTACTTTGGGGTTGTTCAGTTGTATCCTCTTCCATTGTCCTAGTATCCGGATCTCTGCATCCATTTGTGAATTCCAAATTCCCAAATTTAATATCTTGATAGTAAATATTTATACTCTCACACTTTTTGGTCAAAAAATAATTAGAGCTTTTCCACCTTAGCCCCACATTGACATATGTGCAGTAAATTGTGTCGTTTCATTGAACTTGTTTTTAAGGTAGTGTGCTCATAAACCGTCCATCTAAGGGCTCATCCACCTTTTTCATGGTTTTCCGTGGATGGGAGGATTTTCAGTTTTTTTAGACAAAGAGAAACAAATATGGAATGTAACACAAGTTGTTTCATAGTTTTTTAATCCTTTTTGAACTACTTATGAATTTTCACAAATGCATGTGTCATAGGACCCTATTTATGACCCTAGACTTTCCAAGAACCATTCACTTGCTAATTGTGAAGGGATTTGGAAAAGCAAGGAGAATGATTGGCTCTTATAATTAAAAACACATTTTCTTTCATGCATTCAATGACCGTAAAAGGCCAATTTAAGAACCACCCATTGCACCATTTTACTACATGCTACCTGGACGGTTCAAATGTGCGAGCAAAATTTGAGCACACTACCTTAGTCATTGGTAGGTTTTTGGGTTGTGTGATTCATGGAAAAAGCCCCCTAAGGTCAGAAATAAAAAATAAAAATAAAGGGTAAAATAGCCCTAGACTTGCAAAGAAGTCATTAACCTCTAAAGGCCCGAGGGAGTAAGGGCAAAACATAGATGTGTTATAAAATGGTACTTTTGTAACTTTGATGAAGTTTGCTTCAAAAGAGAAAATATGAATCATAATGTTTAGTAATCATCCATACGGTCAAACACTCAAAGAAAGTTTTGGTTAAAAGTTTTGGATTCTTATGTAATGAATTTAGAAGCATTTACCATTAAATATTCATCAAAATTACAAATTTTACTCATAGATTTCAAATTTTGGTGTGATTGGTTAAAAATAGACATTCTATCCTAAACTTCAAAAATGCAATTTTTTGAAAGGAGAGAACATCATTAGTTTCTCAAAATAGTAAATTTTGCAACACTAGCAAATATTGAAGTGTTTGTCTTTGAAAAATTCTTCTTGTTGGAGTTTAACTTGGGTTGACATGATTCAAATTAAGTTGGAAAGTAGACTTGATTTCCTATTACAAAAAAAAAATTTGAAAAAAGTTCTGTTTTGTTTTGGGCAACCCAAAAATATCCGATAGCAACCAGAAAATGGTCGATCGGGTGCTTAAGGGTTAACCCCTCAAGGCCTGAATTGTTTCTTTTTTCTTTTGGCAATATAACAATTTTAGGCAGGCTAATTCTTATATAATAATAAATAAATTTCCACAAAATTTTGGAGGATGTGTTTTCGAGAAGTAGCTTTCCAATACAACAATTCTCGAACCATTTTTATTTGTAGAAAAAAAGGCTATGATGGTATATGTAGTTTTCTTTGCTCAAGCTAGAGGTGGCTTGGGCAAAAAAAATTACACTCTAGCTGAATTGTGGGATCTTGCCCAAAGGTTGAGAGGCATGAATATCCCCTTGTCAGATCTTATCCAATCTCATTTCATGTAAGCAATTATTTTTGCTTATTGCCCTTTACTTCACCTTTGTTAAAAGTGACCCTATGTTGATTAGGCTTGTCAAAGCCACCATTTTTGGCCACTTTTTTTTTTTTCCTCACCTTTGAATCTAGCTAAAATCTAAAACTCCAACATTCACATTTTAAAAATATTATTGTAAGTGGAAGCTAAAATTTGTTGAAAAAATGGCTTTGTATGAGAATTTTCTAGAAGCTAATTTTTTATTCTACTTTTTTAGTATGTGTTCTCCAATTCAAAATGTTATGAATTTTTGTGTGCAGGTGTTCAACTCTACTAGGATCATCCATATGAAAAAGTACAAGAAAAAAAAGTAATATAGCTATTGAATAAGCCTCCCCAAGTTAGAGCTTTTCAAAATTTGAATGCCCCCAAAAAATTTATTTCTCATTTCAAATCCTATAATCTCACAATCTATGCAATGGCACCTTTCAACTTTTTACCACATCATAATAATATAGTCTACTACTAGATCCTATGATATATGAATGTTTTTGGTGAAATACAGCCACAGGCATTTAGGGGTTAGTTATAGGTTTTGTGATTCATGGACGCAAGGAACTTGCTACAGTTATGGAAAGTCTGAGCATGTCTTTGCAATCCTCCTCCCAAATGCCCTTGTGAAAGTTGATTTCCATGGTCTCAAAAAAAGAATTGAATGATTTGACGGTACCCGCTTTCCCGTGATAATTTAGACTTAGCTGGATGTTTTAGATAAAAAAATTGTTTTTTGTTTTCTCCTCAAGGAGGGATGATGAAAGTGGATCTGGAGCCAAGGGTACAAACTCCTCGTACTGTTCAGAAGAGAAATTTGAACCATAATGAAAAACCCAAGGATGTGCTTAACCCTTTAACGACCGTGGTCGATTCTAGGGTGGGTAATCCTTTGTATTCCATTTGGGGACATTTTAGGGTTATTAAATATAGATGTCTATCACAAATCTGACCGTATAGATGGAAGTATTTTGTAGCATTTAGTGTTATACATCATGAACTATGCTCACTCTTTAATTGTTATGGCCATCTTTTTGCATTTATTGGTGTATTTTCAGCAGGTACTCTTTTAGTTTTTTCAGCCCTCTAGCCACATGCCAGCTCAAATTGGCATGGTTATTGTCCTAAACTCTTCACTTTCCAATTCTCCAGACCCGTCCCCTTTGCCACGTCATCAAATTCCTTGACATGCTATCTTTACAAACTGAAAAGAGTCAAAATTGACCAAAAATTAGTCGACCAATCCTTAATGGGTTAACCCCTAAAGGACCAAGTTAAGTTTTCACTAAAACCGCTCCAAAATTGCCATTTTTGGTACAAGTACTAAATTTTAGAAAAAACTTTGCGCATGAATAACAGTAAGATCTTGTAGTACACTAGTTTAGAAAGACATGAAAAAAAATTCAGGAAATTTTCACCATGTAGATTGATTGTAAGATATATGAGTTTGAATTGACAAAAAGCCATTTCTTTCCTTGCAAAAATTTGGGCATCTGCACTTCACAAGGTCACATTTGGATGATTTTTTTCCAAAATGGTTGTACTTCTTTGAATTTGAAAATTTTCAAATCATTTGGAATAGTACAACACATGGGAAATAATAGTAAGCAACAAGAAATAGAGAATGATTTAAAACACAAAATTGTTAAGAATTCAATTATGGAAATAAAAAATGCCAATTCCAATAGTTGTAATGTTGGAGTAAACAATCTACATCCTTTGGTTTTATTTTTTCCCAAAATAATGAAAATTGAGTAAAATAAAGGACTTCAAAGTTTATTTTAGAGTAGCTACTAGGAGAAAAGGTGTTACGATATAAGATCAAGAATCGACATTCCTTTCCTATTTTGAGATCATAACCTAATGTAGAAACAAACACTAAGAGACACAAAGGCGACATTGAAAGTATTCCATTGTATTAAGCAAAATGTCAAGTGAGGAACAAACCTCCTCACTTGGTTTAAGAAGGAAAGAGGAAGGGTAACCAACCTCTAACTAACGTAACCGTCATTACGAACTAGTTTGTAACATTATCCCCTTTCTTAGGTAGAGTTTTCTTACGGTTTGGTGCCGGCGCTCCAGGGTGCTTCTTGTGAAACTTTGCCACTGCTAGTGGTGCATTATCTAAATTTGCCGCCGGCTCCTAAGAATTATCTTCTGGTCCGTAGCCCTTCCAAGAGACTAGATATTACAATCTTCTTCCCCGACCAAAAATCCGTGAATTAAGAACTTCGTGGACTTTCCATTCAACATCTTCATCAGGAGTGGTAATCGGTGGGGGTGGTAATTGGCGTTGTCTCGGAATGGAATCATGACAATATCTTTCAAGCAAGGAGACATGGAACACATCATGAATCTGCAATGTTTTTGGTAATTGTAAGCAATAAACAATATTGGAGAGTTTAGCAATTACTATAAATGGTCCCAAAAACTTTGGGGTCAGTTTCCGAGATGGCTCCATTGTTGTTATATTATCGTGCCAAAGAAGAATCTTGTTGCCTATTTGAAATATTGGTTGTAACTGTACCCCGCGATCATAGTGGTGTTTGGCGTCCTCCCTTGCAATTTTCATCATGGCTTTAAGTTCTTTGTGGACTTGTTGTAGATGTTGCACTTGGTCCTCTGCCGCAGGCTCTGTAGATGTGGTTGGTGTAGAAACCAAAAATGCCGGATGATAACCATAAGTGGCATAGAAAGGAGAGAACCCTGTTGTAGAATGACTTGCGTTGTTAAACGCAAATTCCGCTATTGGGAGGAAATCGGCCCAATCATCTTGCCGGGTTGTAGTGAAAGTTCAAAGAAATTGCTCAAGCACTTGATTTACCCTTTTGGTTTGCCCGTCCGCCTGAGGATGAAAAGCCGTGGTTGGAGATGGCCGAATCCTAAGGAGTTTGCAAAGTCTTCTCATGAACTTAGAGACAAAAACTGGCCCACAATTCAAAATTACCTCTTCTGGTATGCCATAAAGCTTCCAAATATTATGTAGATATAGTAAAGTGGTTTCATTGGAGGTAACCGTTTCCTTTGTAGGAATAAAGTAGCCTAGTTTTGTGTTTTTATAGACTACCACCATGATAAAGTCATGTCCACTACTATTTGGTAATTTTACTATGAAATCGGTAGAAATTCTTTTCCACGGTGCATAACCGGCCGGAATGGGTTGTATTAGTCCATATCTAAGATGGTGAGTTGATTTCAACCGTTGACACAAGTCACATTCCTCAACATACCGGTGAACATAGCGGCGTAATGTGGGCCAATAAAAAATTTAGCTAATCAAATCCAAAGTTTTAGCTCTCCTTTGGTGTCCCGCGGCTGGTGCATCATGCCGAGATCGCAAAATTTGTCGCTTGAGTTCTTCATCGTCTGGTACATATATCAAATCTTTAAAGCGAAGAATTCTATCATCCAATGTATATCCTTGAAGTCGTCGGCGTATATCTCGAGGAGGTTGCTTAGAATTGTCTTTGAAAAATGACAATAGTGGTTGTAGTGTGGCATCCTCTTGCAACGCTGTCTTAAGTCGTTCTATAATCTATACATCCGCCCATACCGATTCATAAGACTCAAGCGCAGCCAATTGCAGTAAGGGTCAATTCTCTTTATTTTGTCCCTCGGTGACATCCACTCATCTAAAAAGAGTGTCTGCCCTTCCATTTAGCGATCCCGTTTGGTGGTGAATTTCAAAGTTAAAAGCAGATATGAATTCAGACCATTGAGCTTGGCGTCGGTTTAACTGTTTTGTAGTAAAAAAATACTTCAAATTTTTGTGGTCCGAGAATACCCGGATTTGATGCGGTGATCCTTCCAAATATACCCGCCAGTCTTGAAACGCCAAAATTATATTTAAGAGCTCCTTATCATAAATATCATAGTTTTGTTCTGCTGGAGACATTTTTGAACTACGGAACGCACAAAGGTGGAGATGTCCTTCATCCCCTTGCTGCAAAAGAATAGCTCATGTGGCCACATCGAATACGTCCGCCTCTACAATGAAGAGTCATTCAAAATTAGGGTGGAGCAATACCGGTGCTTGAAAAAATCTTGATCGAAGTTTAATGAAAGCCCGGTCCACTTCTATGGTCCATTCAAATTTTTTATCCTTTTTTGTCAGCATGATAAGGGAAACGGCAATTCTAGAATAATCACATATAAAACGCCAATAAAAATTGGCAAAACTAAGGAATGTTTGCACTTCCTTCACGGTTTTTGGTATGAGCCAATCTTTAATGGTTTGAACCTTGTCCTGGCACATTTCCAACCCTTTAGCAGACACTACCATTCCTAAAAACTCAACGGATTGACAATGAAACTGACACTTTGATTCCTTGGCATAAAGTTCATGTTTCTCTAATCGTTGAAGAACTTCCCGCACGACTCGTACATATTCTTCCAGATCTTTTGAAAAAATGAGGATGTCGTCCAAATATATTACTACGGAAATGTCCAATAGATCTCCAAAGATCTCCTGCATGTAAGATTGAAATTGGGCAGGTGCATTGGTTACTCCAAAATGCATCACTAAATACTTGAACAACCCATACCGTGTTTTGAATGCTGTTTTGAACTCATGTCCCAATGCCATCCGCACTCGGTGATATGCCTGTCTTATATCCAACTTAGTAAAAATCTTTGCTACCACCAACCGGTCTGTGAGCTCCAGAATAAGGGGTAACGGGTAGCGATTTCAGATTGTGACTTTATTCAAATTTCAATAATCCACGCAAACTCTAATGGAACCATCTTTCTTCTTAGCAAATACAATTGGTGCCGATACCGGGATTTGGACTATCAAATCCATCCCTTCTCCAAATTTTCCTCTAAATACTTGCGAAGCTCTTCTAATTCCGCCGGTGACATAGGTCGGAGATCAGTATTTTGTGGCTCCTGGCTTTGCTTGAATTCAATCCTCATGTTCGCCACGCCGTGTTTTGGCAACTCATTTGATGCCTGCTCACTAAAAGCTCCACTCAAGTTGCAGTATTCTTTTGGAATTGAAGAATTCTTTATACTAGAAAGATTCACCTCGGAAATATCAAGTACATAAATCTCCGCATCCTTTGCCGAAAAACGAAAAGCGGCCGCTGACACAAAAAAGTGCGTTGGGGCAATTAAGTATCTTGTAACGGACCTGGTACCTTTCATTGGCTTACCGGGCCCTATACCCCCTAAGCCCCTTACCAGCCCCTGCACCCGGTATCCCTATGCCGGGTGCCGGGGAGGGTACTGGGGAGGGTACTGGGAGGGTACCGGGGAGGGTACCGGAGAGGGTACCGGAGAGAGTACCGGAGAAGGTACCGGGGAG
>OY987245.1:3452652-3612621 GCA_963920765.1 Ulota crispa
TATTGACAACTACAAAAAATCAAAAAACCAAAAACCAAATCTCTAGTAGTTATTGCATTCAAATGCTACTATACTTATCATAAATAATGATTTACTTATCTAGTATACTATTGCTTTGGATGTACTCCAATGAAAGGTCATGCCATCATTGATTGCTTTTGGGAGAAGTTAACAAAAAATGGTCTACCCAAACTACCCTTTGACCTAAAAAAACTCTTACAACACCAATAACTTTTGAATTATAACTTCATTTTCAATAAAACTTACACTCCCATGTAGTCCTTGCAAAACTATATTTCAAGATTAAAAATTCATAGAAATTGCTCAAAATCCAAGTAGACTAAGCCTACCCAAAATTATTACCCAAAATCATTTTGAATGGGCTTTTAGAGATGAAGTGGTGACTTTTCCTCCTTCCATGCCTTTTATAAAAATACTTAAAACTTTTGGGTAGATTGTAAGGATAAAGGGTGCCCCTCAAATATGGGAACGCCTGCCCCAATTCTCTATAACCAATTCCCTATAACCACTCACAGCCACCTTGCGCAAAACCTGTGCCAGTATATTAATCTATACTAATAATAGGCTTGGTTCCATTAGTTGGGTAGTTGGGTGTCTATAATAAAATAAAATCTTTATTAGTTGATTAGTTGGGTGTTGCTCCAAGAAGATTAAGTGGCGATTATGTGGTGGTTATTCTTATTTCTACGGTTATGTGACGGTTATAACCATCATTGGGGATGGGGTATACACAGGAATAGGGGGTGGTTGCTTAAAAAAGGATGTAAAACGTGTAAGTAAGCATAGTACAAGTAAGCTTTTTGGAACAGAAAGGAGAAGAAGCTTGAATAAGGTTATTATGAGGAAGATCATGTTAATTTTTTTGCAAGGACCCCCTTTAGTGAAGGCCCTCCACCAAAACGACGGGTACAATGGTCCACTACTATTTGAGAATAGGGATGAAGTATATTTATCTTCTGTTTGAGATTTATTTTTTTATAGATTTCATTTTATCATTTTATATTTTTCGAGTTAGCAATTGCAAATTAATCTATGCGAGCCGACTTGGGCATCTTCAGCGAAGGATGGACAAGGTTGAATTCGTTATGACCCCCACCGGTAAAATAGGGAGTAGGGTAGAAAAGGAATAACATTCTTTAGGCTAATTCAAGCCGGAATTTGGACATGGTCATGTATCTTGACTTAGGGACGGTGCACGTTATGTCCCTTATGACCATGTCCCACTGAATTTTCAAAGGCCAAGCCACACCAAAATAAAAGGTCTTTCCAAAAGGACCTTTTGTAAAAACATAAGTGGCTGCAATTATTTCTTAGTGTAAAAGTAGGTCCTTTATTTTTTTACATTCATGTCATGTCCCATTTTTATCTCGCGGTTTATGTTTGTTTTAAACGATTATTTCCAAACTCATGTCATTGAATGGTGGAAAGGTTATTTGTTTTTAATAAAACAATGTATGGGACCTTGGGCACACTGGTTGTCTCCAATTATCCAAAAATATATTCAACTTCTCTATATGCTCCAAATTACCCAATTTGGCTTGGGCGGCCCTTGCATGAGAGGCTAATAGTATTGACTTTAGGGTTCACATTAAGTCTTGAGTCATGGTTCACTTAAAACTAGGTTTTAAAATGTCTATATGTCAACACTTCTTGGAAGTTTTGGCATAAAATAAGTAAGTCATTGCTTCAAGAATATGTTCAAGAAAAAGTAAAAACCCAATTTATGAACCAAGTTTCAACAAGTAAATTGGCATAAACTAATGAACTATTTTTAAGTTCTTTATAATCAATCAAAATTTACACTACTATAATTTTAGAGTCAATATGTCAACAAAGCATCATTGAAAAGTTCAAACCATTTTGAAGATTATATTTCAATGTGCAAGAAGAATTGGATATCTAATGTATTGTTAACTACTTAAAATGAAAATTACCAATTGAATTTTGAAATGCAATAAAGCCTAATTATCAAAATAATAAAAGTTATAGTACAAGCATAAACAATAACTTACTCCATTTGTTCTAATTGCATTGAAATATATTCAAGTACGTGAGGTTTTGCATGCATTAGGATGCTGATCTTCTTTTCTATTTGTACACCATGATTAGAAACAAACTTCATCTTCAAATTTGTATTTTTGTGTTTCCAACCTCATTACTCCATGAATATATAGCCGTTTCTTTAACACGTACATGCTTGTGAAAAAAACTAGTTAAAATTGGGAATTGTCCAATACTATAAAACTTGTCTAAACTAATACTCCATAAACTAATGTTCTCACTAAGCTAATATTATACACTTGCTCCAACAAGTCCCCTCCTCCCCACTCCATTGTAAACTAACAACCTTCATAAACTAATATCAACCACTTAATTCCAAGCATATTAGTTTAGACAAACAATGTTATATTACCAAGTGATGTTCAAAAATCTCCTCAAATATTTCTTTAAACCTTTATGGTCAACCACTAAAATCTTCCAATCTACATGCTATATTATATCCTTTTCTATTCTTGTCCTCTTTATAACATGTTTAATTTAAGATCCTATGAGTTTGATTTACGACCAATAAAATTCAAATTTTAAAACTTATTGATACATTGCTTTTTTGTTTTTTTGTTTAAACTTATTTCCGTGTAGAAATTCAGTAGGTTTTGGACATTTAGGTACCAAATGTGCAGAAGGATGAGTTTTAATGAAATGGGACCTAGTATTGCTTGGGACCAAGTCCCCCCAGACACTACTGCCACCTCACCTCACATGTACAAACATTTGATCAATTCAAAGGATTATTGGGGTCCAGCTGCTGTTCTTGTGCCCCACGAGTTGATTGTGTCAATAGTGGCAGCCTTTCCAGCTAATTCTTCAGTTATATATTAAAACAACTCAGTTCACATCCAGATCATATTATCCCTTAACAGACCACCGAACCATATTTTGGTTCGGGAGAGTGGTTTTGGCCTATAGAGTAAAATCATTCAACAATTTGGAAGCCAGTCTTGAAGGACGTTTGTGTTTATAAGAATTTTGCATCCAATTTTTATTTAATGAAATTAGGCATGTGAGTTGATAAATAATGATGTTCATACAGCATGGTCTCAAAATACATATCCATATTTGGTCAAAGATGGATCAAAGTAACAACACATTACATCAAATATCCAAGAAGAATATCAATTTTCAATTGTGCGGTTTTAAAAAATTTCAAATTCCTCATGAAATACGCTTGTATTGTTTCTCTATAAAGTAGTAGTGTAATTGTAATATTTGAAGATCTATTGAAATGGTGTTATCATTTCATGTTAAAAATTTGTTGTCCTACATTTAAAGCCAATTCTTTATTGTTTTCACCAATTGGATTTTCCATAGCATTTATCAATTTTCTTGTAAAATTGTTTTTGGGTAGCAAATTAAGTGGGATTTTTTACCCTTTTTGTCCACTTGCTACACCTTGTGATTGCTATTTTTATCCATTTTGTGTGAAACTAGTCTTATTGGAAAGATGATGAACTCTGCTTTCTAGAAATATAAGGCTCTTCTCAAACAAAACTTGTATGAAGTAGTAAGATCCAAAACCACACAAGCACAAAAACTAGAGATTTTCCACTTACAACTCACTCAATCATTATAATATTTCATCTCCAATGGTAAATCTAGTTGAAATTTTGATACTTTATAGTAAACAAGGTGTACATGTAGTTCCCATTTGTATGGTTGGATTATTGAAATCAAGTCCATATTTGATTCAACTACACATCCAAGTTTACTATTTGAGTTTCTAATGAATTTTGTGAAAATGTGTGTGGTCTTTAAAGGGTTAAGATTGATTTTCATGCATCCACATACTACTGAACTTTCTATAACTTTTGTAGACAAAGTAAAGTTACTATGTGGAGAGGCATAAGTGTTAAAATCTTGGTTGAAAAGTCCTAAACTAAGTTAGAAGGCCAGGCTTGTTTGGTAAGTTTGACCCTATCCTTTCATTTATATTACACATGTTACTTTTTAAAAATAAAATCTAAGACACAAATGTTTGAAATTCTAAGCAAAATTCTAAGTTGTAGGTTTCATTCATTCCCGTTTTACTAATGGAGGGTTAACTTGTCATCTTCACAACGAATCCTCTTGAATCCACACAATCTAACAACACCCAAAAAAAATGAAATTGATGTCTATAAATCAATTGTTCAATCATTGATGTAAGGTAAAGTAGAATCAAATCAAACAAGAAGGGATAAAACCAAGAAATCATGATATGAAAAGGACCAAATTCAACTTGATCCTGTTGTGAAAAAAAATCATATAGGGTCAATTTTTCTATACCACCGCAATTTGTGAAATATAAAGCATATGTTGATCCATACATATAAGATAACAAGCTGGAATACAACAATTGAAATTTAAGAAGCATGGCCAATCTTTAGATGTAGATATGGAATATTATATAATTCTTGTATCTTTGTGCACCTCTAAATCAATTATAGGAAATGTAGCCACTTTTGAAAAGTCCATGTAGGCCACTATCATTTTTTAAACCTAAGTTTTGAATTAAAGTTTAAATCTTGTGGTTTTTAAAACCAGAATATTTTAAATTAGGTTGAGGAAAAAAATAAAGATCACTCTAAAAATGATAATATTGAATTTTTATTGGAGTATCAATCATTTGGTTTTATCTCTTCATTTTAATGCAACTTGAGATCAGAAAAGCATTAAACTATATAATCACCTTGCAAAGTAGATTTTCATGGGTTTTTTGGTGTTAATTTTGTATAAACTGAATAGACAAAATAGCTGTTTTCTCTGTTTCATATAAAAAAAAAATCAAATTTTTCCATTTTTAAAAGTTGAAATAGAAATTAATGGTTCATTTATAATAGTAGAACAAAGTTTGATAAATGTTAGTATATGTTTTGAAGTTAATTATACGCTTATTAGCATCTTGGCCATATAATAAAAGACTGTTTTTAAAATTACTTTGGCCTCCGACACAATGAGATTACACAGTTCCTTTCAAATCATAATAACAAAATTTTGGTACTTGAATCATGTGTTCTTTTTTATTACATTAAGGTTGATTCGTTGGAATTTTTGTTCTTGCCGTTTTAGTTGAATGAATCAAAAAAAAATGTTTCAATTGTAATAAGAAATAGAAAAGCTAAAGTTTTAGCAAAAGGTTGAGCTAAATTATAGAGTGATTGTTTCTACTTGAATTTAAAAACAAAGAACAGTTATTGTCATGATTTACTTTACAAATTTTAAACCAACTTGATTTGATTTGCTCACTTGGTTTAAATCATGTGTTAAAAACAAATGTCCTTCATCAAGTCACACAAAGTTTGACTGAAGGCCATTCAGTTTTTGGATGTAAAAGTCTTAAAAGAGTTGGGATGAAAATAAAGTAAGAGTCCAGAATCTTGGATAATTAGTGAACATGTTCATGTGTAAATTACGACAAGTGACAATTGACATAAAAATTCAAGTATTTAGAATATTTCAAACTTTGAAAAAACAGTAAATAGTATCATATATGTTGCATTATACTAATATTTCTTACATATAAAGTGTACAAGGAATTCCTAACAAATCAAAGAATGTGTAATCATTTAAAAAACTAACACATATACAATGAAGAACAGCTTGAAAGAATAATCAAACTATGATTTGTTTTATTTTTTATGTAATGCAAAGGTCATATCTATATTGTTGGATTTGTTTTCATACAATAATAAAAATACTAACAACATATTATATTCATCGGTCAAAATTTTGCTCATAATTTACATTACAACAAATGTTGCTATTTTTTGAATTTTCTTTTCAATTTGAGGACATTTAAGTAGGATCATAATTATCCAAAAACATTTCTTTCTTTCTTGATTTTAATTTTAAAATTACTGTTTTATAAACCAAAACAAGTGGATTTTGTACGAGATAACTCCTGAAACTTCTAAATATCACAAAGTAGTGTTTTAGAATTTTATATTATAAAAATGCCATATAATCATCATATGAATCTCAAACGTTTGAACAAGTAGTGGAACAAGTGAAAACATTTGATTATTTTTAAACAAAACATATTTGAATTTATCCATTGTTCAAATATCATATACGTATTTTTTAAGGGGTTATGATCTATCATATAACATGTCCAATTGCCTGGTTTGTTGGATCCAAGCTAAGGATATTCAAGTTGAATAATTTTTGTAACATAATTAGTTAGTTAAAGTTCAATTTAAATATTAAAGTGAGTCTTTTAAATAGAAGAGCTTAGATTAGAGTGTGTTTCTTTTCAATTTCTACCAGCAAAATATTTAACGTTAAAAACTGCAATGTAATACACTGGCAAGTAATATTTATTTTGCCCTATTGCACTTTTTCTTAGTTTGCGGTGATACAAGTGAAAATATGATAAGTAACAATTTGATGGATCTTACGAGTTGCAATAAGGAATGGATTGTGAGTTTAGGTTTCACCCATACAACAATGTCCAATTATAAAGTCGGGGTGTCATTTGAGCACATGCCAAACAAATTTGAGAGGCTATTTCCTTGTTTTGTGGAATTGCAATGTTCTAAAACTCCTTCTCCAGTTAGTTATCAATTTATTCTTTTGAGTTAGAGCTCCTATGACTGTATTTGAGCCCCAAGAAGGCATGAGTCCTTGCCTTTCATTAGTTTGATTTTTGAAATTAATCCAGGGCTATTAACCCTTTGAAGACCACACATATTTTCTCAAAATTCACTAGAGGTGGTAAACTGAGATGTGCAAACTGAATCAAATATAGATCCAATATAAATAATCAAAGCTTAAGGATGGAAAGAACACTTTGTTTATTGGAAAGTATAAAGATTTTAACCAAATCTAATGTTGGAATTGAAACATTACAATGACTAGGTGATAAGTGGGTAGAAAGTCTTTAGTTTTTCATGCTTGTGTGGTTTTGGATGTTAACCCCTCACTGCTCAAGGGAACCAAAACTGTCCACCTCTGCATTTTAATTTGGAAATGAATAACTTTTCTTGAAGATTAATTTTAGTGGTTGATTTTTAAAATTATTCTTATTGAAGTCTTGTTTTAGTATCAAAAATCTGATTTTGAAAATGAATGATTATGATTTGTCTATTCAAAGTTTTGTGCAAGGGTGTCCATTGCAAATCTTCACTTTCTAGTGTTGAGAGCTCTTGGAAATGAGCCTCAAGTAGAACTTGGAGAAAAAATCACATTAGAAACTTAATTTAAAAAGTTGTAGAGTAGATTCTAAGAAGCCATAAATTGATTAGGGTTACACATGTTGTATTTTACATACTCATTTTTCTTTTCATATCCTCAATTTTAAATTTGAGATATGAAAAGAGGATTGAAAGACTTCAAATCATTTTCACGGTTTTAACACCCACATGATCAAATCTTATTATCTTTCAATCCATAAGTTATATTGTTGTTTTTTCTTTTCCTATGTGATCTCTAACATATCTGGTTTGAATTTGTATGGCTACAGTTTTAAAAAATTGATACAACTTATCAAAATGTTGCCATTTTGTTCATCCAAGAGCAAATTCTGAGATACTTGAGAAAGTCCATGGGCGTGAGGGGTTGAGGCTTCATGTAAATTATACTTGAGAAGGGCCCTTGTATTTTTAGAAGGCATAATCTTCCACCTTTCTAATGAGACTTGTTTCACACAAAATATATAAAACTAGCAATCACATGACGCAACTAAGTGGACAAAAAGGGCTGAAGATCCCATTCTATTTGCTACCCAAAAAGGTTCTACAAGAAATTTGATAAATGCCATAGAAGATCTAATTGATGAAAATAATAAAGAATTAGCTTTAAATATAGGACAAAAATTTCTAGGGATGGAATGACAATACCATTTCAATAGATATTCAAGTATTGCAATTATAGTGCTACTAGTGGACTTGTACACGTGCTGTTCTTGCAGAAGGCTATTGGGCCACACGCCACCCCCATGCTCATAAAAAATATTCCATGGGAGGACCATTGGCCCTTTTGGGGACAAATGGGATTTCGGGCATGTACCTATTGCTAGACTACTTTATGTGATTTTTTGAAATTTTTATGGAAGATGGGACATCCCAAGACCCACGAGGGCAACTAATTTTTTCTTCATTCCAACGTTTATTGAAGAAGTTAAAATGAAATTTTGGGAAAACAAGGGTCGGAGGGCAACCCAAAAACTTCTTTAAAAATTACATTTTTTTCAAATGAAATTACGAAATAGGTTCTTTAGACTTAGATATATGTGGCGAGCTTTGAATCGTCCAATTTTACTAGATGAGATGAAAGTTATAAGAAATTTTTGTTTGCAGGTAGGTATGGTTTTGAGGGACTCCATACCAACCCGCAAACAAAAATTTCTTATAACTTTCATCTCATTTATCAAAATTGGATGATTCAAAGCTCCCTACGTATATCTAAGTCTAAAGAACCTATTTTGTAATTTTATTTGAAAAAAATATAATTTTTAAAGAAGTTTTTGGGTTGCCCTCCAACCCTTGTTTTCCCAAAATTTCATTTTAACTTCTTCAATAACTATTGGAATGAAATAAAAATTATATTTTCACATAGGTATTTGAATTCCTCACCTTCAATAAAAGTTTCAAAAAATCATATAAAGTAGTTTAGCCATAGGTACATGCCCAAAGTCCCATTTGTCCCTAGAGGGATAATGGTCCTTTAGGGGATAAACTCAAATTCAATTTTAGATTCAAATCAAATTGCCTCTTCATCTCCCTCTCCACCCCTTTACATGCAAATTCCAAATTCAAGTTGGAAAAAGATTTCAATGGGTTCCACCAAATATGTCCTTTCACACACAACGCCCATGTTCATCACTTTACCCCTTAACCCTCGGCCAATCACAAAATTTCACTTTGCCTCTTGGTCCTCGGCCAATCCACTAGGAGTGCACTCCTTTTTTTTTATTGTACACGTGCAATTGAATGAAGGGTTATTATAATTGCCTTGGTCCTAAATTTTTGACATGGCTTTATAAAAAGTAAGCATCATTAAAATGGGTGTGGGCTCTTTATAAATAATGAAGGGTAGGGCATAATAATGAGACTTATAAATTTTTTAGTTGTACAATAGCCTTGCCAATATTCAAAAAACAATATCTTCTCTTTTATTGGATATATTTTAAATTTTAATGGTTAGCTAAAGTATCCCATGTTTTGAGTATGACAAAGTATTCCATGTTTGATCCATGTCCAAGTATCCAATGTCAGCTATATTTAGCAGTAGCTTAGGGTCATAAGGTTAATAACTGATGTACATGTAATGATATAGGATTGGACATGTGGATGAAGCTTCCGTTGATGTTCATGTATAGTACTAGGTTGTATAATTATGTAGTGCATGTTTTGGCACTCCCAACAAAGTTGTATAACAAAAAACATAAATGGTATTATAATCTCATACTGTTGGTATATGATTCTCATGCAATCCCAATCAATCATATCAAATTTTGGTTATTAAAAGCAAAAATTCTATTTTTGGTAAATTATTTTGTGTCAAATTCATGGTTATAGAAGAAAGTTGATTAAAAACATTGGTGATGAATTTTTGAGATTTGATTGCATGGATGTGTTGGAGAGCTCCATGTGCACATCTATCCTTCTAATAGACATCTTCAAAAAGTTCAAAATTCCTTGAATGGAGACTTGAACATTGGTGTAATCATGACCAAACTTAGTAAAATAAGTATCCCAAAATTTTTAATAAATTTTGGCAAAATAAACTTATCATTATGCTCAAAGATAGAAAATCAATCATAATATATGAGTCAAATAGCATAATCTAATTACCATAAAGAAATATTCATTTTACTAAATTTGGTCATGATTACACCAATGTTCAAGTCTCCATTCAAGGAATTTTGAACATTTTGAAGATGTCTATTAGAAGGATAGATGTGCACATGGAGCTCCCCAACACATCCATGCAATCAAATCTCAAAAATTCATCACCAATGTTTTTAATCAACTTTCTTCTAAAATCATGAATTTGATACAAAACAATTTATCAAAAATAGAATTTTTGCTTTTAATAACCAAAATTTGGTATGATTGATTGGAATTGCATGAGAATCATATACCAACAATATGAGATTATAATACCATTTATGTTTTTTGTTATACAAACTTGATGGGAGTGCTAAAACATGCATTACGTAACTATACTACCTGGTAATGTACAAGCTTGTGGCTTATGCTTAGGATTAGCTTGGGGCTTGAGGGCTGGGTTGTGCTTTAGCAACTCCTGCTTGCACGCTTGCATGTTTTGTGGTTTTGGTTGCACGATTTATCTCAAATTCTACAACAACACTTTCTGTTCACGCAAGGTTTCTGGACTTTGTAAGGGTTCATGTGCAATGCTATCTCTGTCCGCAGGTTTAACTCCCAAGTTCTTTGATTACTTTGCATGCTAAACATAAAAGGGGTTTAGGGTTGAAGTAGAATGGGTTTCACTACTTTTTCCTTCATCCTATGTTGAATTTACAAATATGCTTTTAGGTATACTATATGCTTTTCCATGCTTTTTGTTTTCTCTCAAGTTCTTGTTTAAAGTATTATGTGATTAATTAAAATTTATGTTTTGAAGTGTTTGGTCTTTGATTACATGTGTGTAATTTTGTTTGTGTCATTGTGTATTTATAAAGAACAGAGGGTATACAAAAATATCACAAGAACTTAATTCAAATGAAGCCTAGGGTACATGAAATTGTCAAAATTTAGAAATTTAGGTAAATATAGCTGTATAGAAATTTTAAAAAATTACCTACATAGCCCCCATCTTATAGGAGCTTGAACGCACGCTACCCACAAACATCATGTATAGTGCACTCCCCGTGGGCCAATCAGAACTTTTTTATCATATTTTGCTTGCAACTATCCAATTAATAGAGATAAGACTATAGAGAAGAACTGCATGAAGTTATTTCTTAAGCAGTTTGATTTTTTTAGGATTGTGTGGTTGAAATGAGGCATTCTTTATAGATATTTAATGTATTGTATTATTGCCTTAATCTACCTTTAACCAAAAATGTATATTCATTTTGAGACTACATGATATAAACACCATTGTTGGTCAACTCACATATCCAACTTCATTATTGTCTTATCAATTGGACGCAAAACTCTTGTGCTCATGTGTATCTTTTGAAACCAAATTCCACATTTTTGAGCAATTTTATTTTGTACACCAAAAAGTATGGTTGCTTGGTCTTTAAGGGTTAAACTAGGAGTTATTGCCAAATTTTTGAAAAACATTTTAATGTTCAAAGAACAAGATATGATGGTGTTAGAAAGATCAATAATTGAATATATTAGATAAAGAGGGCCAATTGAAGACCTTAGTATTGTCAAGATTATTATTGAAGTACAATTTTCACAATGAAAATACATTTTTTTTTGTAGTTGACCATATGATGAAATTCACATCTTAAATACTCTCGTTCCATTTATTTAGGGAATTTCAAGGCTTGTGGGTGAATTCAATTGTTTATACTTGAGGCTTCTATAGGTGAATAGAAGGACATTAACATAGTAATCTTGTTGTAATGATTGCTTGAGGTCGCTGGGTGTAGTGCACATACAAATTTACGGAGCCAAAGGGGAAAACTTAAATTATTCACTTGATAGAAAATGAAATAATTTCATACCAAATTTCAAAAATTAGAATTCATGTTTGGATGCAAAAGCCATGATTTAGTGATTCAAAGGCCTTCAGAAGAGGTACAATCAATGGCTCTAAGTTTTGATGACCTTGATTCCTACTAAAAAATTATCCCGTTGATCACTTTGTAGTTGGGCCTAATTGTTGTTTTTACTCAAGAGTCACAAATATGAACCAATGTAATTGCTCAAAGATCAGCATTAAGAAAAAAATTAGCCCTCCATGAGCCCCCAATATTTGACAAAACAAGCTATTATTTAAAAGCGAGGCATGCTAGAGTGAGTTTAAGAAAAATCACTCATATTTGTTGCTATCTTATATGAAGGACCTTAGCCACATGCGCAATCCAAAAAAATACAAAAGGAATTGCACTCATAAAATATATAAATGTACTCAATATTCATTATCCAAGTACTTCACTAAATTATTCAAATAGAGTAAAATACAATTTATGGTTGTATTTGTACATTTGTATAAAACCATCAGCCACATTCTTTTGAATCCTCGGGCTAGAATACAAATATGCCAAAGAGGAGACTGGCTGCACGATAGGGCTAACGACCGCTTCTTTCATGTCTGAGACCCACAATCGGAGCACCAGGGTATGATAGCTTACGTGATGAAGAACTCCAGAGGACTCCTAACATGCGAGGAAAATCCGCCCTTACTCCGTACCAGCACGCTGGTGGAAAACTACTGCACTGCTCAAGTGGTTTTATGGAACGCAAAAGCAAGAAGCTTCACTAAATGCAATCCAAAGGGAAAACTGGCCGATAGTGATACCATCTAGACATATGCAGGAATAATGTTGGAAAACCTAGAATAAGACCCAAGAAACTAGACATGGCGAGCAGCAGGCCTACTTCTAACAACATCTTTCTTCAGCTACTCCGTACGTAGAGGATACTGGAGCCTCATAGAAAAAACAGAGAAAGAATCTACAAGGGTGAAAAACCTCAAAATTCATGGCTATACAGAAGCACAAATATGGCAGTTGCACAGCTTGATGTGGTACAATTCTCGCCCTAAGCAGGCAGCCACCTTCCAATGGTTAATCTTTAACAAAGACATCACGGCAAGAGAAGAATTGTAATGTGTTCCAAATGCAATAATAACATGTGTGCTCTGCAAACAGGCGCTAAAAACAATTTTGCACTTGTTTTGGGAATGTCCCTTCGCCAAAGAGATATGTAGAAGAAACAATCAGTTAGCTTCAGACAACAACGGCCTCACTATAGAAACAAGTAATCGTGCTACGCATGGCTACTTTGAAGCAAATTGCATTGAACTAGTAACTTTGCATGTATTTAGCAATCAACTGTAGGACTTGTTATGCAGCTTCATCCTATGGCAAATATAGTTAGCAAGATGTAAGAAATTATATTCAAACAAAGCAGTGTCGGGTGAAAAAGTACTTGATGTTGTCAAATTGAGAGGAATGCGCCTTAAGAACACGCAGGGTGTCTCGCTGCGATTGTACGTTGTTGACTAAGAATTGTTGTCGGTCTTGATCTTCACTATTTAAATCTTTAGTCTTCGGTCTTCAGTCTTCCGTTGCCATATCATGTGAATGGCTATAGGGATATAAGGGTAGATAGGAATAAGAGCCTACTGGATACAAGACGGATAGATCGGGACAGCAAACACGAGCTATTGTCCGTATGATAAGATCTTAAAATCAAATTTACGATCTACTGTCTAAAATTCCAAATCGTAAAAACATATTAAGTCTCAATCATATAGGTGATCAATTTCACTTTGTCACTACGACAATAAATGGGGTTAAGTTTGATTTAATTCAAATTGCCTGTAACAAGGTTTACAAAATAGAATGGAAATAAATTGACAAACGAGCTTCTAAAACCGGTTAGGAATAACAAAGCCACATTCCACACATACATAAAAAATAAATCCAAAATATTCCTTTTGAAGTTTTCATAACTTCAAATCTTCAAGTCTTCATGTCTTCAAGTCTCCATATTTTAATAAAAACAATAGGGAAAATCACAAATAGCAAGCCTTAGAATGGCTGCAACCTTCAATTTAGTGCCACAAATGGCTCAAAGATTCAAATGCTAAATGTAATAGCATTTTGAAAAGCTCTTCTAATTTTCTAACATCTCTCCAAATTTCAATTCAATCTAAGCTACTGTCCAAAAGTTATGCGGGTTCAAAGTAGAGGCTTTTCTTCCTCTTTGCAAACTAAACACTGCCTCTATAAACCTCTATAACTTTTGTTCTACACATCACCCATAGAAATGTGATATCAATTTGAAAAGCCAATATCATTAGCTACAATTTCTAATTTTTACTTCAAAATAAAACTCTGTTGGAAAGTTCTAGTCAATTAAAATGTAGGTCTCAATTTTTTAGAAAGCACCTAAACCCTCAACTTCTACTCACTATAACTTCTTCAATAAGATTCCAAATGAAATGATTAAAGACAATTTAAAAATTTATAATAACAAATTATTACTTCTAAAAATTTAAAAAGAAAATTTTATACTGTCCAAAAGTTGTAGCATTTCAAAGTTTCGGCTTTCTCCTTACAAAAAGGCAGCCACCTCTAATCTTTCACACCTCCATAACTTTCTCTTCCAAGTTTCAAATTTCAAATTTAAGGACTTTTAAGAAAACTAAGACTAAAATGAATATTCTCTATAAAGCTTGTTGCAAAATAATATATAGATCATAAGCTATGGTTTGTCGAAGGCTTAGTTTTTCTTCACAGTTTGACTTTTTGACTCTAAAATTCAAAGATTCATAACTTTTGTATTATAACACCAAATCAAATTTGTAAATTCATTTGAAAAAGGTGATTATACAAGGAACAATCCCTTCAAATTTCAATTCAAAATTATGTATATATAAAAAATTCTTTCACATCAAAGTTTTGAGATTTTTTCTCTCTTTTCACCAACACTCATATACTAACTTTTAATATATTAAAGAATTTTTTTTTTAAATTTTGACTTTATTTAAGGTAGGGAGAGGAGCATATCAACCTATGCCCTTCTCCATCCTAACCTCACTATAGATGTCAAATCCCATTTCTTTTCATACCTTTTCCATTCACTTCTAAATCCTTAAAAATTTTATTCAAACAAAGATAAAATATATGAGCCTTCCAAAATATCTTGATAAACATATAAAAATAATTAAATTATAAAATAAACATCACCATAAAGTGGCCATGTGCCATTGTAAACATATAATAGTGTCAAACGCTTGTCTTTAGTCGTCAAGTCGTACACTTGGTTGGCTGGAAAAGCGATTGTCTTTAACCACCCGCTAGTCTGGGTTTGAACTACATTGGATTTGTTAAGCGGTAATGGCGACCCACGGCTTGGCAGCTAATGAGGTAAGAAATTAGCCCAGCCAACCCGCTATCTACCTATCTGAGCTGTGCATGTGACAAGACGGCGCAGCGCACTAAAATCTATCGATGCTGTACTATCACCAAACCGTGGTTCTTACCACAACCATCCCTTTTGCTTCGATTGTTGATTTATTGAAATCAACATAAACATTACGAAATTATGAGTATCTACATGATAGATGAATCTTTATCAGGATAGTGCAGCATGAGTTACAACACTACACGTTGGGGCCGCGGTCTAGAAGATTTTCCATAAAGTCATTCTGAATAGCGAAGCTAGAGCGCCAATCATAGAAATTTTCCTATGTAAGTGGACACCTCACTTTTGTATATACAGCAACGGGGTATTTCATTACACCTTGCTGGAAGTATTCACGAATTTCTTCTACTAAATCGCCTATGGCAGGTCCGGGGAAGTGACTCTACTATGCCCATATTAGCTTTTACAGTACATTTGTACCCATAGCTTTATCCAATTGGGATGGCATAACAATATAATTCTTGTGATTACATTGAACTCACATGGTACGCAAAAATATGAGATTGGTGATTTGTTTGTTGCAATATGCACATATCTTTGGATTATTTTTGAGACTTTGGAAGGACTCTTGAAGGGCTCAAAATTTCCCTAATGGAATTTGACTATCAATTAGGCATCGAGGCTTTTGAATTGAAGGTAGGTTCATTTGGTTGATGAAATTACGTGACAAAATTTTGGCACCAAAATTTGAAGTTATCAAAAAAGAGTTGAGATAATGCATTGATGCAATTGAAAACTTGGAGTCAATTGCAATTTACCAATTTGAAGTTGGATTGTGAATTGAAGTCAATTGAGGCCAATGGGCTTTATACAAGAATCTGATCTTGAACCAACCCAACATCAAAACTTTGACCTAGTTGAAGTCATAATAGTTTGTAAAGTGGGGGTCTACTCTAACTTAGGTCTTGGCGCTTACAAGGAGTGGCCCTAAATTGTATTCATTGTCAATTACTTGTTCCTTGATAATAAGATGCTTAAATTTTAAACAGCTAACAACAAAATGTTCTACAATGCAAGACAATATAAACCAACAAAGACCTAATAATCAAATGAGTTGTTCGTAGCACTTCTCAATAAGTTTAAACTCTTCATAATTGTAAGCCCAATTATAATATTCAATAGCCTGAAGAGAGGTTGTCTTTTCCTCACTTCATGTATCATTTACAAAATTCATCCTAACATTTTTTTATTTTTTTATTTTTTATTTTTTTTTCTGACATGTCTGGCCCCCACATTGACATATGTGTATTGCATTGAACCTCCCTTCCATAATTTTTAACAAATTCAACCAAGTGTCCCCATAGGTAAAGAATGGTGTGGAATATTCCACACTATTTCATCCAATGGATGGAATGGTGTGGAATATGTATTCCACACCATTAAATTGGAGGGAGGGTAGCCTTTGATGGAGCTATTGAATGTTATGAAAATCTTAAGATAAAAGCTAAAAAAACAAATTCGAATTATGGTTTGGCAATATATATTTTTTATCAACATTCAAAGTAGGCAACTCTTTGACATCTTTGAGACTTTGACCAATGGTAATTTATGGTGCCTTGCACTATACCTCTTGGAATTTAGTGGGGGACGGAATTGCTGGCAGCTGAATAATGATTTCTTCCAAAACTCTCCCTACACAAGGAAAAAATTGCCAAGTTCAAATTACTGGTACACCTGGTTTAATAGAAAAAATTAAGACCCTCTGACGGGTGGCAGATGGTTGAATTTACTAATTGTTTTTTGACTGACACGCGGGTACTCTGTCCACCGGGCCGCCCGGGCCGCCCGCCCGCCCGCCCGCCCGCCCTTTCTCTCTCACTCGCTGCTCCTCATCTCGGCCCGCCCTCGCCCAACCCCGCCCCGGCCTGCGCCAGCCCGGCCCGTGCTGCTGCCTATCTTTCTTCCCCCGCCTCTCTCAGGGCTCACCTCTCTCACCTCTTCTCCATCTCCCCGCACTTCCCGTCTCCCATTGTTGCTGCTGCTGCTGTCCGACTATGCGCCTTTCCCTCGCCATTCTCCGGGGCGATTTAGCTCCTCCTTCCACACCGGCGCCAACGCAACTCTCTTCTCCCTTCGCTGCTCTTCAAACCGGCTTCAGACGCTCTCCCTTTCAACTTCCGCGTCGCTTATAAGGTTCGACGTTTTGAGTTTCATTAAGTTTCATTTCCTTTCGTGTTTGAGGTCGAGTTTACTTGATTTTGTTCCGCCACTGGTGCTTTCTGCTCAGTTACGATATTATCTGTGCTGCTTGCTTGGAGTCTTTGCCTCTTTATGCGGGACGATGTTTTTTTCCTTCTGGTAGTAGGTTTTGTATTTGCTCTGTGCATGGATAGCCCGAATGAACGGAACTGTGTTCTATGTGTAGCTTTGTGGCGTTACTTAGTGTGCCATGGTTAGATCTTGCGATGTCTTCGTGTTTCAGTTGTGGAGGGTTTAGTTTTGATAGGAGGTGATGTGGCGATCTAGTGCTTCCGTGTTGGCTGATGTGCACCGTGCGATCCTTTAATCGCCTCTCCGGCTTCTGTGCTAGGCCTTTTTCTCATCTGGAGAAAATATCGGTAACATTTGTCGTAAGTTGTGATTATTCGTTAGTTGACTACATTGAGATAATTAGCAGTATGAGGTTTGGAGTATGTTTATGAGTGACGTGCTGATTCGATGTATTGGATTTTCTGGAGTGTTTTTTTGAGGTTTGTATGTAAGTAATCATTAGCCGTGGCCTACGTTAGGAACAGCTGGTCATATGCGGTCATGCACTTTTAGCATTGAAGATGATGATGTCGTTATCGGTGGCACGTGTTCCTGATGAATGTCAATCGGATACTCTGGAATGCTTGTTACCTGATGAGCTTCCGGATCCAGTCGCCCTCGGAATCATTCAAATTCCTGACATGCGAGAGTGGAAACATGGAGATTATCGTGGCTGGTGTAAAACTATGGAAATTTCTGTTTTCCATCAACTTGTCTGTAAGTTGTGGCAGGTGTTCTGTCTTGTCGGATCGTGTGATTCAATAAATCCATTGTTATTGAATTTCATGTTGTGTGTATACTTGTGCAGATCCATTAGAAGCAATGGCTGACGGTGAGGAAGTACAGCCTTTGGTGTGCGACAATGGATCCGGAATGGTCAAGGTATACAATGCTTTCTCAGTTGGATTGCAAAGTGCTAACCTATTTGTTGTGAATTTGCAGGATATAGAATGAATTTGCTCGGAATCGTTCACACTTTGCTACTCCCTTCAATAAGGGGGTGCTACGGCAACGTAGACAGAAAAGAGGTTATGTTGCATCACTGGAATGATTTTGCGGATTGCCATTGCTGGAATGTGAGGAAGAAAACGTGGTGTGTGAATTGCAGGCCGGTTTCGCTGGGGACGATGCGCCCCGGGCTGTGTTTCCCAGCATCGTGGGGCGGCCAAGACACACCGGCGTGATGGTCGGCATGGGCCAGAAGGATGCTTACGTTGGGGACGAGGCACAATCGAAGAGGGGCATCCTGACTTTGAAGTACCCGATCGAGCACGGCGTGGTGACGAATTGGGACGATATGGAGAAGATCTGGCACCACACATTCTACAACGAGCTGCGCGTGGCACCGGAAGAGCACCCGGTTCTGTTGACGGAGGCCCCGCTGAACCCCAAGGCGAACAGAGAGAAGATGACTCAGATCATGTTCGAGACGTTCAACGCGCCGGCGATGTACGTGGCCATTCAGGCCGTGCTGTCGCTGTACGCGAGCGGGCGAACAACGGGTAAGTGGCAAGGGTTATGGGTGGGTCGTATGAAGGTGGAATGGAATGCGGACCGTTGCAGCAACATGTAAATTTGCAAGAAGCGGACTTGTAGAGCGGTTTGTGTGATGGCGGTGGTGCATGGAACGGTGCAGGCATTGTGCTGGACAGCGGAGACGGCGTGACCCACACGGTGCCGATCTACGAGGGGTACGCACTGCCCCACGCTATCCTGCGGTTGGACTTGGCGGGTCGCGATCTGACTGACGCCCTGATGAAGATTCTGACGGAGCGCGGTTACTCGTTCACGACGACGGCGGAGCGTGAGATCGTTCGGGACATGAAGGAGAAGCTGGCATATGTGGCGATCGACTTCGAGCAGGAGCTGGACACGGCGCGGGGCAGCTCGTCGTTGGAGAAGAGCTACGAGTTGCCGGACGGGCAGGTGATCACGATCGGCGCGGAGAGGTTCAGGTGCCCGGAGGTGTTGTTCAACCCGTCGTTGATCGGGATGGAGTCGTCAGGCATCCACGAGACTACCTATAACTCGATCATGAAGTGTGACGTGGACATCCGTAAGGACCTGTACGGGAACATCGTTCTGAGCGGAGGGTCGACAATGTTTCCGGGGATCGCGGACCGTATGAGCAAGGAGATTACGGCGCTCGCACCGAGCAGCATGAAGATCAAGGTGGTGGCACCTCCGGAGAGGAAGTACAGCGTGTGGATCGGAGGGTCCATCTTGGCATCTCTGAGCACTTTCCAGCAGGTAAAACGTCAAGCAATTCTTTCTTGTGTGTCGGGTTTCTGGAGGCGTGGTCGGTTGTTCTGTGGAAAGCATATGAGTGAAGGCTTGTCATACTTATGTGAGTACTTTGAGTGCTGCAGATGTGGATCGCGAAGTCTGAATACGATGAATCAGGCCCATCAATTGTGCACAGGAAGTGCTTCTAGATCAGCTCGACGTGTGCTTCTTTCGTTTTCAGCACCCCGCTCTGCTATCACGAGGTTCTTACGTGATTAGATTTTTGGGTACAATATGTCGTTAACATTTTTCAGCACTCTTGTGTTCTTACTGGGTTCTTGTTTTATAGAACTTTAGTTACAATTGTCAGCGGCTTCTTTAGTGGGCCGGCGAGTGCCGATTATATAGAGGTCCATGTTGCAGAAAATTATGGTTTGTAAAAATAGCAGATGTTTGGGTGCTTCATGAGTGGCTGGTATATTCAGTGCCATACTTCATTTACATGTTTACAAATCTACGTGGTAAAGCTCGCTGGAATTTGTCCCTGTGTAGGTACCTTTTTGTTTTAAATATGAGGAAATTTGAATGTGTTCTTATCTGTGGGAGTTTTCCTTAGGGTTTAGGGTGTAATTGATGTGAAAATGTGATGGGCTGATTCTCACTGATTGTTTGGCTCTCATCACTTTCAGCAGAGAACCACCGACTGCTGAATGTTTTGTATTATACTTGATTATGATTTTTATTTGATGTCAGCAGTCCTTCCATCGTATTGTGACACCTGTTCTTGGTCAATGTTTCTTTAATGAGATTTACGGCTTCGGTCTTGTTTTAGAACTTATATTTCTGTCATTGCACTAGACACACCTGGATCTATTTACTGTTCTGTATGGGTCAAAGAGATGTTATATCTTGTTGTCGTGCTACTCGAGACTTGTAACAGTCGATTTCATGGGCTTGCCTAATACGTTACAAACACTTGTGAGCCCCAATGCCACATTTCAGGCGCAAAATTCGACAGATAATATCTTAGTATACCATACGAAATGTCTTGAGGCGTGCTAATAGTAATGTTCGAATTACTGTCTTGTGGACGCATTGAATCATTCTATAATTCCATCAGTATTTTCTGCTCCAAAAGTATCTTCGTACTCTACCTTAATTTTCCCAGCTTTTTTCAGCAGGCGTGGAAAGTTGAGATGTATTACACCTGTTATATGGACGTCTGTATAGGACACTTCATTGATATATAATTTTCCCACCACGTTAGCGCAGCCCTGTGTAACCTTTTTTTTGAGCGCTTTTGAAGTTTACTATTATATCAGCCAGCCAATTAAAGTACTTTAAGGGTAAATTACAAATAGGGGCATGAAAATGAAAAATACTGCAGTTACGGGCACTGTTTCAAAATAATTACAAATAGTGGTGCAATTTCAAAATAAGTTTGTGAGTTTTTGTGAATTTTATTGGTTTGACCATTGGTTGATTTAGGTACATCATATTAAATGTTAGTTAACTTTCAAAAAATTAAAAGCCTCTCCAAATCAAGCTTAAATAAAGAAATTTTAGTAAAAGGAATGGTAACTTTTGGAGAAACTTTTAAATATTTTGAAAGTTAGTTAAATTAATGTGATATATCTAAATCAACCAATGCACAAACCAAAAAAATTACAAAAATTTCCAAATTATTTTGAAGTTGTGCCCCTATTTGTAATTGTTTTGAAACTATGTCCTTATCTATAATACTTTTCATTTTCATGCCCCTATTTGTAACATGTTTGTATGATTTAACTAAAAAATATGTGATCACTCCACAAAATACTTTTTCCATAGTAGCCTTGGTCATATTAAGTACCCGTTCACATTACGTCCCATGTCTCATCTTTGCAAGTCCTACCTCAATGTGAGATTCTAACTTTGTTGAGTTATTAAGGGTAAAAAGCAGTATTAAATAAAGACACAAGTATTTTATGTCCAAAATACTGGTGAGACTTACAATGACAAACAAAATCGAGTACTCTTTTCAAGAAGTGAACTTCAAAATACAATTACAAACAATCTACATAACATTTTTCAAAGCTATAGATTGTATCCAAAAGCAAATAGAGTTGTGAATATGTATGCAAAATCACATATCAAATTAAAAACTACATAATTTTTTACAACTTATAATCAACAACTATATGCAAGTACTTAGTATTGTTCAACTTACTTCTTAGAACTTCAATAATCCGTCCAATAGCCTCTAGCAGTCAACACAGCAGCAACTCTTTGCGGCATGCTTTCATACAATGCCAAGCAATCCTCCTGACTAAAACCAAAAAAAATTGTACTCACACGCTCCCTTAATTCTTCAATTCCTCTTGGAGGCGTAGAAAACTCGTTCAATCGCCATTTCAAAAGAGCCCAAAAATGCTCTATGGGATTTAAGTCTGGTGATTGAGCAGGCCATTGGAGAAGTTCAAATGGTTGTGATTGAAACCATTCTTGCACCAACTTGCTTGTGTGTTTTGGATCATTATCTTGTTGAAACACTAAGTTGCTTGGATCCATACTATAATGCTGAATTGTAGACCACAAAAATTTTTCTAAAATAAATTTGTACTTATGTCAATCCATGATACCTTCAATCCTATACCAAGCTCCAGGTCCAAATGCAGTCATACAACCCCAAATCATGACATGCCCGCCACCGTGCTTCACTGTTTGACGAACATGTTGCGATTGAACACGTTCTCCATCTCTAATCCAACACCATGACCTACCATCTGAATTGAACATATTTATCTTTGTCTCATCACTGAAGATAATACATTTCCAATCATGAACTGTCTAGTTTGCATACCTTTGAGCAAACCTCAACCGTGCCAAAACGTGTCTCCGTGCCAGGAAGGGCTTCTTCTGTTGAACATGTGCAGCCAAACCTTCTTCTCTCAAAGCACGCCTCACGGTAATGTCAGACACAAATTTACCTATCTCATTTTGAAATTCTCTTGCTGTCTTTGATGCAGTTCCAAGACAATCTTCAGTGAGCAGGGTCATGCAACGTCGCCTCTCTCTCGCATTAAGATGCTTTGAATGGCCTCCTCTTTGTTTCTACACCTCTCCAACAATCTCCTTTCGCAATTTAGCCACCCACGATTGACTCATACCAACTGAAATTGCTACTTCTTGTTGACTCGCCATTTCTAAGTTGAGACAACGTAACGCTCCTCTTCATCTCATTTACAGGAGCCATACTCAAACAACAGAAAATCTCAAAAGTCCTCCCAAACCGTAAAGACATACAATTGCAACATCCCAAAAACCACTTTGAAACAAGCTCAGACACACATGGAAATGAATATTGAACTAGGACAAAAGGCTGCAAACAAAACTAAGTCCTCGAACTCTAGCCACTTCAGATTCCCTTCTCAAATGAACTTTAGCACTTTTTCACTTTTTGTGTTCACACACCTAATCAAAACAGGTTATTTACACTATTTAAATTAACACTCTCACGATTCACATTTTCAAGCATCACAAAAGACTGATTGAAGTTGGCAATCCTCTTCGAGTACTCAAATTTGTTCATCATTGTATACTAGAAGTTGAGTCTAACAAAATGGTTGACCCAAACCTTGATGGAGTTCCACATTTTTTGATGCCAAAAATTCCAAAATGTGCTACCATGTCAACAATTGGGATGTGGGACTTGAGGGCACAGTGTAAAATGCCAAGTCCCAACTCTTTGCTTAACCCTTTAACGACCACACCCATTTTCACAAAATCCATTGAAAACAAGGGCTGTAAGCTTAGATTTGGAATTGACTCAAATATGGACCCATTTTCAATGATCCAACTGTACAAATGGGAAGTACACCTTGTTTATTGTAAAGCACCAAAATTTCAACTAGATCTACCGTTGCAGGTGAAATATTATAATGATTGAGTGAGCCGTATGCGGAAAATCTCTTGTGTTTCATTCTTGTTTGGTTTTGAATGTTAACCTTTCATGCAAAATTTGATTGAGAAGAGGCTTACATTTCTAGAAAGCAAGGTTTCCCACCTTTCCAATAAGACTAGTTTCACACAAAATAGACAAAAATAGCAATCACAAGGTGTAGCTAAGTGGACAAAAAGGGTCAAAAACCCACTTTCTTTGCCACCCTAAAATGGTTCTACAAGAAATTTGATAATTATTCTAGAAAATCCAATTGATGAAAAAAATCAAGAATTGGCCTTAAATGTAGGATGACAAATTTTAAAACCAAAATGACAACAACATTTCAATAGATTTTCAAATACTACAATTATACTAATACCATATATGAAAACAATACAAGTGTATTTCTTAAGCAATTTGAGATTTTTGAGAATTGTGCAATTGAAATTTGACATTCTTCTTGCATACTTGATATATTGTGTTGTTGCTTTGATCCATCTTTGACAAAAAATGAATACGTATTTTGAAACCATGCCGTATAAACACCATTATTTATCAACTCACATACCCAATTCCATTGTTATTTTTTAAATGGATGCAAAATTCTTATGATCACATGCGTACTTCAAGACCAAATTCCAAATTATTGAGCAATTTCAACTTACAGGCCAAAAACCGCTCCCAGCGACCAAAATATGGTCGCGTCAGTCAAATTATGAGATTTCACGGACATGTGGAACATAAAGTGAATTGCCGCTAACCTTCTTCACACTCACATTATTTCAACTCTTGATTTTTTAATTCCTAGTGTTAAACTTGTTGCTAATGTTGCCTACAATTTCGATTAGAGTATGTTTATTATACTTTTTAATTTTATCTTAAAACTAAAGTAACAAAACAAATAAACATGAGAAACTCAACATCTCTTTCAAAATTCTTTGCATTGCAAAAAATATCTAAAGCTTGCTAAGCTACGTATTCATCATTAGAATTTTATTAAGATTTTTATTTGTTAGATGAGTCTTGATCCCATTTTGCTACCGCAAAATGATCTCAAGACTTGTCTATCATAGTGGTGTGGGATTCAAGTTGGGGGATTTTGAAAAACAAAAAAGAGGAAAAATTATTAAAGAATGAGGTTGCCCCATTTAGCATAGCAGAGGTAAACTCAATGTTTCCATTTAGCATAGCAGAGGTAAATGCGATGTTTCCATTTAGCATAGGTACATGAATGGGCAACCCCATTTAGCATTTTTTTGTAGAAATTCCACTTGAAACTTTTAGTAAAATTAAAAATACCTAATGAGCTACTTTTAAATTTAAATAACTAAAATTGAAATAAAAATGATTAATGAAATCTCTAATATTAGAGAGGGAGAGAGAGAAAATCTAACATAGAGGAGAGGGGAGGGGATTCTCTCCATTTAGCATAGCTAAATTGATTTGAAGAATATTGAATTTCAATTTCAAAATTAATTAAGTCTCCAATGTGGTTCAATCCAGTCCTTAAATTCAAATCAATTTGTCCCTTCATCTCTCCCTCCCCACCCCTTTGTAGTCAAATTTCAATTCCAAGTTGGAAAAAGATCCGAACGGTTTCCACAAAGGATGCCCTTCCACACCCAACACCCATGTCATTGTCCTTTCACACAGATTGCCCCTTGGCCCTCAGCCAATCATGAATTATCAAACCGACACACAAACACACTCACAAACAAACAAAAAATACACTACCAAGAGTGGGCATTCTTTTATAAGGATAGATAGAATGCAAAGTAAAAATTTCATTAGGCCTTCAAATTATATCTATGTGATAATATCAATATGATATTACAAAGGTCGGAATGTGATATCAAAGAGGGCCTTGTGATTTTAGTAATATGATGACTAGCGGTTAGCGCTTGCTACGCTACACATTCATCATTAGAATTTCATTAGGATTTTGTATGTTAGATAGAATGCAAGGTAAAAATTTCAATAAGTCTTCAAACTATATCTATGTGATAATATCCTAGAGACAAAAAATGTGATATTACAAAGGTTGAGATGTGATATTACAAATGTCACTCTAATTTTAGTAATATGATGATTGACTATCCTTCTTTAACCCGTAAAGCACTGAACACCCTTTTTTGGCAACATAGCAATTTTGGGCAGCTCACTACCAATGGGGTTTTCTTTTCTTTTCTTTGAAATTTTCACACATGATGTGTCCAAGGAGTAGCTTTAAGGCCCAACAAATTTCACAACTTTTGACTTCATGGTTCAAAAGTTATTGCATGATATGTAGTTTTCTTTATTTGGCGGGCAGCCAAATTTTTTTTTCTAAAATTATATTTTTTGATTTTTTTTTTTTGAAATTGGTTCTTTAGATTTATGTATACTTGGGAAGCTTTGAATCATTCTATTTTGATCAATGGGATGAAAGTTATAAGGAGATTTTGTTTGCACGCAGTTGTGGATTCTCTACTCTAAAACAAACTTTGAAGTCCATTAGTTTACTCAATTTTCAATAATTTAGGAAAAAAACAAGGCCAAAAGATGTAGATTTTTTATCACAACATTAGAACCATTGGGATTGGAATTTTTCATTTCCATAATTAAATTCTTAACAATTTAGTGGTTTGAATCATTTTCCACTTCTTTTTACTTACTATTGTTTTTCTATGTGTTTTACGGTATCAAATAATTTGAAAATTTTCATGTGTGTACCCAACTTGCTTTGAAGAACAAATCTAAAAAATTACAACCATTTTTGAGTTTTTTTCATACAAATATGACCTTGTGAAGTGCAGCTGCCTGAATTTTTGCAGGGACAAAAAATGGCTTTTTGTCAATCCAAACTCAAATATCTTACCATTTACGTGGCAGAATCTGTAATTTTTTTTTCACATCTTTTGGTACTAGTGTAGTACAAGATCTTACGGCTATATTCGTCAAAAAATAGTTTTTTTTTTTTCTAAAATTTGGTACTTGTAATAGAAATGGCAGTTTTGGAGTGATTTTAGTGAAAATTTGAGCTTAGTGCTTTAGGTGTAAATAGCACAAAAGTAGTATTTAAAGTACTAACAGGCTACATCCATGCTTTCATCTTCCATATATTTCTACTTATGGTTGTTTTCTCTCTAAGCAGAAACCCTAGTTCTGCTGCATTACGCCAAGATCATGAAGAAAACGATATTGAAAAGCTCAGAAACTGTTCGTGAATGATCTGATGAATGCGGTTTTGCAGCAATAAAAGGAAAGCAGAGAGAAGAGAATCATGAAAAAGCAATAAGAAGAGGATAGCAAAAAAAGCAATGAGAAGAGAAAAGAAGGAAAAGCGGTGAGAAAATCTCAGAGTGATCCACGCATTTTGAAAGGAGAGACAGAAGAATTTGAGCGAAATGCCGATGAATGAGTTCAAGCCGCAGTGGCGGGTGGCAGGGCCGCCACCATTGCACTTAACATCAAAGCAAATGGATGAGTACAAGCTCTTGACCAAATTCAGAGATGAAGCAGCTAATCAGGTGCGATTCCCTTCGTTTTCTATATAATATTTAATTCCGATTTCGTGTTTTTTTTTATTGCATTGGCAATTCAACACCATATTTGGTAAATTGGGAAAAATGGAGGGACTCTTTTGTAATCCACCTTAATCTTACATACAATAAATATAGGCATAGTTACAGCTCAAAGTTGTAGTTATTTGAAATTCTTGGAGGCAATCAGTGAGAGTTTACTATTGTGCAAGAAAATGCATGTTTGTTTTTTTGTAACATGCTAAATTGTACATAATGACAAAAATAGTGAAAATCCTAGAATGTACTGTTTTTCCCAATTTAGGTAATATGGTGTTATTTGTTACTCTCAACAAACCTTATAGCATCTTTTCTTGCTTTTTTCCACTAAAAAATGAGAGTTTATAGAGAGTGCAATGTACATCTCCTCAATAATTGCCGAAAAGTGTTTCCTTAACCCTTAAATGCCTAAGGCCTTTTTTTGAGCTTCTAGGAATTTACTTTAAATTGATCAAAAAGCCAACATTTTAATAAGCTATATTAAATTTTTAATATTGTCACCCTACAAATTCAAACTAGATATGTTAGCTAGAGATTACATAAAAAAAGACAACACAACAATATCATTTGTGGATTGAGAGATTATAATGTTTGATCATGAGGATGTTCAAACTCCAAAAATGACTTGAAGTCCTTCAGTCCTCTTTTCACATGTTGAATCTAAAGAATTGATCACCAAAAAAATTTTAGGTTAAAGGACATAAACCTACATGAACTCCAATCAATTCATGGCTTTTCAAAGTCTCTTTTACAATTTTTTAAGATGAGTTTTTTTGTGTAATTTTTTTCTCCAAGATCTAGTGTATTTGAGGTTCATTTTCAAGAGCTCTCAACACTATGGAAAGTCAACACCCTTACACAAATTCTTGAATGGGAAAAACATAAATCAGTTGTTTTCAAAATCAAACTTGTGATGCTAAAACTAGACTTCAAAAGGAATAGCTCAAAAATAATAACTATGAAAAGAAAAGAAAAAATCATGGATACCCTTGAAGTTTGCAATGTTCTCATAGATACCTTTGCTTTTTCTAAACTATCACAAATACCTTTGGACTAAAAACTTTAGGCGTTTGTTTTGTTATGCATGTCACTTCTCCCTTTGTGTGCACACTCCTTCTTTCTTATCATGCGTGTACACAAAGGAAAAAGGGAAGTGGTAGGCCTAATTTTTTGGTCCAGGGATATTTGCGATATTTTTGAAAAAAATAATGATATATATGAAAATATTAAAAACTTCAGGGGTATCAAAGAAATTTTCCCTTGAAAAAAAAAATAGCTAAATTAGTTGAACTGCAAAGTATTGTCAACACCAAAATTTGGTACCTCAGGCATTGACGGGTTAATATTTATGCATGCCTGGTTACGAATTTGCAATACAGTTGATTATAGAGCGTTAATTACCATGGCTGTGTGCTTCGTTTGTACTACAGGCTCGTCAATATAAAGAGTGGAAAGCAAACATGCACAAGTATGGAATTATCGAACGAGCGCATTTGCGGGACGAAGTTTTCGAGGTCTATGTCAATTCTTTCAAATGCTTCATATTAGTTTATGTTTTTGTTAATGAATAATAATAAAGAAGCAGCCAATCTGTGTAAAAGTTCGCTTGCTTGCTGGTTATTCTTTGATTGCTGGTTATTCTTTGATTGTAACAAAGACGAGAGAGTTTTTGGTTTGTAATGTTTTATGCCGTGAATGTGCATGCACTACTTCACAGCTTTTCCACCATCAATTGGAGACGTCGCTCAGAGAGGAGGGGAAGGCCACTTCCAGACACCGGACCTACTTGGTATGCTGCTATCACCTTTCTTGATTTATTGTTTTTTCTTTTTTTCACTTGGCTGATTTTTGTGTTTCAGGAAATTTGATTGTTGGATCTTATTGCGAAGTGTAACTTTCTCTATGCTCTAAGTCTTTGGTAGTATTCATTGCATTTATATTAGCTTGAGTGTTCAGTATAATTATCTTTGGTTCAGTTTCTTAAAATGAAAGCAGTTCAAAGTGACGTTCTCTTGGAAACCATGCTTAACAAGTGATTAACCCCTGAGCGCCCGGAGTGAAAATGAGAAAATGAGGCCAGGAGTGACCATGCTCAAAAATATTGTACGTCTTGTGTTGGGAATTTAGATCGGGGAGGATTTACCGCTGAAATAGTAAAAATGGTGCTTGATGCACCCAACCAAAAATTTGCAGATTTTTTGACCGCACTATTTTGTAAATTATAAAAGTCAAAATACAATTTAACTATGTGGCAACCGGCCAATTTGGGGGGGGGGGGGGGGGGTTGTGGTTTTAAGCACAAAAATTCATGCCTCAAAGGAGGCCCTTTTTGATGAAATTTAGGCAAGGGGTGCGATTTACAAGTATCTCACTTGCTGCCAAATTTGGTGATGTTCTAGCATCCACAAGGTGCTTTTTGAGAGGCCCAAAGTTGCAAGGCTCACACGGCATGGTGGACAATAGACAGGGATAGGTACAACCTTGACCTCCACAAGGGCATGGCTCTTGGCGGGATAGCTGCAAAACCCTTCTCCAATCTAATGCATTTGTGCCAAAACACCCTTATGGTATAAAACCGGCAATATTTGGTGGTCTCTATCCTCGCGCCCAAACCCTAAACCGCACAAAATGACATTTTGGCGTATTATTGTCATACTTGACTTGCACAATTTGCACTTGTACAAGTGGCAAAATCCCATTGTCCATTCTGTGGCATGAGAGTAGTACTTTACCCTAAACTCAAGTACAATTCCCGGCTAACACCCTTGATGTGTACAAGATTCTTTACAAAAGTTTGATATTGAGCACCCCAATTTGAGGTGCTGGGGCGCTCAAGGATTAAGGTACTTGCACTTGAGGTTCAGGCTTTATATAGTAGTCAATGAGGTCACAATGGTAAGATTTAGGGCCAACTTCCATGCTGCATCAGAATTGGAGAATTGCTGAAACAAAAATAGGAAACAATAATAAGAGTTACAAAGCTATGCATGAGGTGTGCTGGAAAACAACAAAATCAGAAAATCAGAAATGGTGTTCTAGCGAGTTTTTGTTGAGGAGCACAAGAATATTGAAGATTTGAGTTTTCCAAAGTTGAAAAATGATGATCATTGCTGCCGATTCCAATGGAGCATGGAAGTTTATCCTTATTGCGCCTCAATGCTAACTTGTGTCTCAAATATTTGAGTTAAGTCTTTGTTGTTTAGTTAGACCTTTGTGCAAGACGACCTCTTGCAAGATGACCTAGTTTTTAGTAGCATTCATCTTCTTCAAAGTCGTGTTTCATTTAAGTACAAGCTTTTAGAAAGTGGTAATGGGCATCAGGTGAATGCACAAGGAAATTATATATTATAAGAATGCTAATTGTTATTACAAATGTGTATTGCTTAAAGAAATAAGTAGAAACCAATCCGAAGTTCTACTTTTTTCTTTTATCTATTATTGATTATTTGTGGAAATCATGAAAATTTTAAATGCAAGAATGGAATTTTACTTTTCATGCTGTGCCTGACTGAAGTTTTAACTAGTCACAACAAATTTCAAGCACCACTAACAAAAAATATGCATTTGATGAATTTTTGGAGGGAAATGTAAAATTAATCTGTTAAGCAATATTCAAACATGAAGGCTAACATAATTTGTTTGATAGACTTTAAACTGTTGCTGTATATCAAAGCATGTTTGAGTTTTGTCCAAATCCCCCACGCATGTGCAAGTATAGAGCTGGCTTTTATCTACTAGCTAGTCAAATATCACAATCATGATGTTACTTGGCTTCAAAATTACATTAAACACCAATTTTGATTTCTTACTGCATGAAACTACTTTGTTTTGTATAAGTGCAAAAACAATCTTTTGGTTTCATGAAAAATATGATTGCTACAAATGCACAGTTAACAACGAAAATGTGTTAATAATTACAATAAAACAAATCCAATCATTTAAAAAATCTCTCTGAACTCTGAATGTTAGTAAAGATTATTGGAAAAACCCAAAATATATGATTTATGTTTTTTCATCCAAATTTTCACAATCATGCTCATTTTAGCGTCTTAGAATTGACTAGTCATAAATAGAAAGTTTATCATTCAGTGTGTACGAATATTCATTTTTTTTTATAGGAGTACCAAAGTTAATGTGATTTTAAAAGTGTGATGTGAGAAGTAAGTTTCAGCAATTACATGATATGTTATAATAATCTAAGATTTTACCATTTATTTTGAGAAATCATTTGTAATTCAATAAATGAATAAAATAAATAAAAGCCTCCGACTTTAAAATTTGAAAGAAAGTCCCTTAATGCCGGAAAAGTTGAATCTTGATTATATAGACGCCATTCTCTTCTTTTGAGGGATCCTTTGAATTTGAAAAAAATAATCGTATCCAAGTTTGAAATTTTTTATCTTGCTAATTTAGATCAAACACCAACAATCAAAAAATAAATTTTTTGAAGGACACAATTGATATTAATTAAAAGATATCTTATCTTTGCATATAAAGGACATTTTTGAATTTTAAGGACAAAAAGGGGCTTTTACTAAAAGCGAATTGGAAGAAAAAAGTGGTCTTTGATGTTTGTATTTTGTCACAAGTACAGAGTCAATGGATGTATTCTCCAAGCATAATATTGAACAATTTTTGGTACTCCAAATGTACTTCAAGAGCGTGGTAGCTATGCTTTGTAAAATGCTGTATGACATTTTTCATACAATCAAGATGTTGATCTAATTCATGTTTTCTACAACTTCTATGGAACAAATAAATATTTAAGTTGTTGATTGTATCAAACATATTTCAATTGATTGGAAGTTGTTATCCATGCTGTAGTAGTTAATCAATTGTAATTAAGGCATGCACTATTGGTTCCTACACCAAATTAGCTTGATGTGGAAATTTTTATTTTGCAATTCTATATTTTTGTACTTTCAAGTACAATTATTTTTCAACACTAGAACAGCACCAATATACTAATGGAGAGTTTGATAAGTACTGAATGAAAAGGCAGCTTTGACTTGATTGCCAAAAAGATAAAAACGATACCCTTAACATTTGGTACCAATATAAACAAAACATGACAATGCTACATGTTGCTCTTCTTGGTGATCAACATACCTCGACAACTGAAAAAGTTCTCATTATTTGGATTGCTTGAGAAGTAAAAGAAAACCTCAAAATATATGCAATACACTTCCATTCTAGTCTATTGAAATTTGAGATGGTTTTGAAATGGTTGGATAAATTCACTAAAATTTGAAGCAAACTTTCATAGCTTAGTGATTGATGTAAGCAATTTCCATATATTTCTAAAAATTGCTTTGATCTTCGAAAGCCTCTCCAAGCTCAAACAAAATGCTCACAAGAAATGTGGTTTTATGATGCAATCGTTTGGGAGGTTGATTCTTTTTATTTGATTAATAATCGTGAAACATGAGCATATGTCATCAAATTTTCTCAAGATTTAAATTTTGAATTTCTCTTAGTTTTGTATATAAAATGCAATCTATGGTTATTGATGGTTGTTCTTTTCATAAATTATAAGAAAGATGATACATATAAAAATGCGTTTTCTACAAATGTTTAAGCCCATATTGATACATATATTGATTTATTTGAACATCCACTTCGATGTGCAGCAAGCATGGAGAAATCTTCTCAACGCAGAGAATGTCATTGACATTTCTGGCATTCAATATGTAGGTTATTAAAAAATTTACCTATTCATAACTATTTAGTTATTTTAAGCTACACATTGTTAATACATATCTAATTTATTTCAAATTTCTTACGTTCATTGAGAAACTTCATTTCATTTCAAGAAAATAAAGAGAAAAGTTCACATGCTATATGAAAATATTTCTTTCGCACACAAATTTTGATGTGACTATGTTAATTATATTTAACCATATGGATCTTGGATGGTTAATGATAATAAAAACCCTTGTCAGATTTATTTGGGAATGTATTTATTTCTCAGCTATAGATTTAAAAAAAAGTTTAAGCCTTATTTAAACCAACAAAGTGAAAAAACATTAATTGTTGTTTTTACAAGATCATCTCAAATAAAACCTTGGTTTAAAACATTTTCTGTATCAAAAGCATGGATAGTTAACCCCTAAAATGCTTGAGGCACCAAGTTCTCCTGGTTTTTACACTTGAATTTGGTGTTTCGGGCATTTAAGGATTAAATAGGCTCTAATTTTCAAGTTTGTGAATGATTATTTTTGATATTGGAAGTAATATTTGGTACACTGTTGAAAAATAAACACGGACTTGTTTTTGCAGCATTTGACAAGGAAAATGAATTATGCATATGGTTTGCATAAAGAAACTCGAGAAGAACTTGCCAAATTTGAGGCTAAATATGACCGGAAGTACGAGCTTGGTAGTGATAGGGTGGATGATTTACCCCCAATGCCAGGCGAGAGAAGTTTTGCTGAGAAGGCAAGAAGGAGAAAGTCTTCACTCATGCTTGGACCAAATCGACCCCTCCGTATTGTTGATCATGTTGTTTTAAGACAAGTAAGTCTTTCAAACACAAACACCTAACAATCTGATAACCAAAAAAATTAGCAACTAGAATAATACTTTCAAACATACATACCACGGTTACATTATAGCATTATTAACTTTTTATTTTTATCATTAGAAAAGTAGTGATTTTGATGGTTCTTTCAACAACATTGGTGTCTACAAAGACACACATTAGTTTTTATTTAAATGTGTTAAATTTATAATTTAAATTATGAAGTGAAGTCACGATATGCTCAAAGAAGTCAAATCATTGAAGATAATAACAATATGAATGTGGATTTTGTTTCAAAGGAATCGAAAAAATACCTCAATGATTTAAAAATGCGTGTGAAGAAAGGCATTGAAGAGAAATTCTATAACATACAAAAGAAACGAGCTGTAAGTCATCTCTCAACATCAAATCAGTAATACAAGAAAAACGCATTACTAACCATTGTTGTATAAATACTGAATATGTACTGAATAACAATAATTTAAATGTATTAGGAAAATTTGCCAAACTAGTTTACAAAGTTTAGTTTCTCAAGCGAATAAATGTAATTGTACCCAATTCTTTTTGGCAATGATTCATGCCTTTAAAAAAACCAAATTGGAACAACGTCTTTCTAACAAAGTTTGTAGAGATTTGAACATGCTTTCATTGTTAGGGGGTTTCATATATCTGAAAAAATTGATGAACTAATGGTAGTGAACAAGTTCTGGTGAATACACTATGACAATCTCTTGGAGGTAGTCATGGCTCTTTCACGGAGTGACTTGCCCACGTTTTTCACAAATCTTATTCACGTGAATGATTTTGGTGCTGAGCGGCATATTTGAAACCCCTTATTATTATTCAATACAATTAAGGATTAATCTTACAATAAAAAACTTACATGACCACTTGCAAAAATGAATGCACAACATTTAGTAGCACTATTAAAAGCTACCCTCCCTCCAAGAGAATGGTGTGGAATATTCCACACCATTTTTTAGCTATGGGGACACTTGGCTGAATTTGTCAAAGTTTATGAAAGAGAGGCTCAATTTAGCGCACATATGTCAATGTGGGGGCCAACCATATCAAAAAATATTAATAATAATAATAATATTTTTGTTTTATTTTTTTGTCAAGATGAAGTTTGTGAATGATGCTTGAAGAGAGGGAAAGGCAACCTCTCTTCAGGCTACTGAATATTATGGAGCCCAATGTAAAACAACAAATAAGTAGTTGTGCTTTTGGCAAACTTGTTCATGTTTGTATCCATTATCAATTCTTGCACTTTTAAGCATTGATGCCAAAATATAATTTTTGATGTGTGTTTCCATTGCAATTAGGAAGGAAAAAGTTGAATGAAAGCATACGCCATGCAAGATTAATCTCTCTTTATGATCAAATTCAAATAAAAATTTCAAATTAACAAAAATACTAAACAAATTTTAGTAAGGGTTCTTGGTATTTTAAATGAGTTTTTAGAAGTAAAAATTTCTTTGATGGTACCAAATGATAAAAAATATAATAATTCTACAGATTTCAACCAATTTTGTACACAAAGATATTGATACAATCTTTTGTACTAGCATCAAATGTTCAAGAACCAAAGCTAGTTTGAATTTTCTAAAAAAGTATAATAATTTGAAGATTCAAATAGTAAAGTATAATTTGTTGATGACTTTGTATCACAAGTTGTAAATTTTGATTTTAAAGCTTATTCACAAAGTTAGATTTGCCATTATTCCAATCAATATTAGAGCAAACAATGCCGATTATATTTCTTACAATTAATTGAGAGTTGAATAAGAATGCTTTTTACAAGAACTCTTTTGTTACAAGATTGAAATCTAAAGTGATTACGGTCAAATTTATAAATTATCATCTTGCTTATCTATCAAAAGTCATTTCTTAATAGCTACAATTTTAACTAGAAAAGTTAACTTAAAAGGTGAAACAAACTTGTGTCTTTCAAATCTATAGGTTACTTTTGGAAGAGAGTTTAAAAAATATAAACCACAATAAAGTTAGGAAAATAATACTAGAATCTAAAAACATTTGGATCTTTAAACAACAAAGCTCTTGACAAGATGGAACAAGTTTCAATTCACTAGTTTTTCAAAATTTGTGCCACTAGTTTGTAAGGAACTAGCATGAGTTACATAAATCATCAAACCTTTCAAAGACATGCTTAAATTCTTTCAAAATTAATTAACAGATTGAGACCTACATAAATAGAACACGGATGACTCTTTCATCCCTTGTCAATCAAGCATCAAGGTTGTACACCCTTGACACAAATATAATGTTACACATGTTGTTGGCATACTCAATGTAATTTTTTTTAGAAGGCGCTAGGATTGGAACTTGATATAAACATAAGATTCTGGAATTGGAAACAAATGTGGCGCTTTTAAAGAAAAACTATAAGAAAAAAAAGCTTTAATGCCCACGTTGCAATTACTTGCAAACTTGTCTTTTCAATGACTGTTGCCTCAAGTTGTAAGACAACTATTTGGAAGAACGGCTACTAAAAGTGATATTGAAAATTTAGAAGATACACAAAAATTTAGTCCCTCATTCAAGATTTGTAGAAAACCAAAAAGAAAGGGTTTTGAGCTGACGTGGTTGATTATCTTGAAACCTACTTTTTGAACATCAACCGTACCTTTGAATCTTCTAGTACAAGCTCCAGTCTTTAATGCCCTTTATAGTTAAGACTTTCTTCTCTCTCATTTGGTATCAAATATAGTGTGGATTTGAATTCTTTAGCAATTCAATATCCTTTTTATATATCAAATCTCATGTTTCACATTCATTTTGATGTCCAAATAGTGAAACAATGTTGTTGCTTTCAATACTTCATGTAAATTGTTATGTCTTTAAACATTATACAATTTATTTTTCCCAAAAATTATAAGGTTCATATTTCAAGAGTTTAACCATTTTTCCTTAAATGCTGTTGACCTCAATATGTGTCATACATATGACAATTTTTTTTCCTAAATGGGTACTACAAAGAAACAATGTCCAAATTGACATGTTTGAATTGACAAAAATATGTCCAAATTATCAAAAAAGTGTTTGAATCAAGGTGTCCTAATTGACAAAAAAAAGTCCAAATTAACTCTATTCCCTCATAGTGGGTAATCTAAGTGCAAATGTCCACAATGAAAGGGAATGCTAACTTGTGAGCACAAATCTATGAGCGGTAGGGTTTTGAGCCTAATTTTTTTGTCAAAGTATTAATTTTCACCTATAAATGTGTACATAAGGCCTTATAATTGTGCAGTTTAAATGTTCATCTCTTGAAAAAATTGCTATTTGTTAAATCTTTTCATTGTTCTTAAGCTCAAACTTGATTCCTTCTCTCAAAATCTTGGCTCACCACTCATGGGCTCACCATTTAATGCTTACAAAATAGCCTCGTCCGTTTCTCGTGTAGCATTTAAAGTTTATATGTTGATTCAATTAGTTATGAAGGCATGTGAAGTTTAAAATAAATTCTGAATCAAAATTCCAAAAAATTCAAATGATTGAGCTACTTATTGCAATTAAGGTAGCAGCACCCATAACCATCACCGTACCCATAACCATCACCTCTAAAATCTTGGAAAATCTTTGGAAGTGAATAGAACTAATTACAAGAATGTACAACATGTGAACATGAAACCTTAATGTTGACATTAGGTGCAATTGCAATCGGCTTTTTAAAAATTCACAACTTATTCTCACAATATCCAAATAATACATTTGAAAGTGCAAACTCATCATTTTTCTCTTGCTAATAGGATCCTATAATTTGCTAGAAGATTATTAATCAAATTAACCCTTAATTTGACGATTATGGGTGCTTCTACCTTACAGCCTTCGACAACCTTTGCAATGAAAACCTCTATTAAATTTTATAACACAGAACAAGGTACATCTGTTTAAGATGCTTCTAAGAATAACAAGTGATTTTAATTTTATGATTTTATGTTTCTCTATAACATACAATCAAGGAATATTTGAAAACACTTTTTTTAAGAATCCTTAAATTTATAAGATCATCATCCCTAATGAACTTTACTATAAATAGTTTCAATAAAAATTAACAAAAAAGTGTTTGAATATTCATTTGGAAAGTATTGTTTCACATTATACAATTTTAAACTTTGATAAGTCATTAATTTAAAACCTGCAAAAAGATTAGTATCATAATGCCGGGGTTGTTTTGCAAAAAAGGTAAATTAATTAATGCAAGAACAAAGACAACGTGCAGTGTCAAAGTAAGTACAATTATATTGTCAAGTCAAATTAGCTGTTCAAATCAAATAGCAAAATCTTGTAATTTAAAAGCTCCTCCGTATGATATAAGATAGCTTTAATGTTTAGATTACTTCGTTCATATGCTATTTGTCACTAAAGATTTCAAAATTAATTTTTTTGATAAATGAGTTTGTCATTACAAGACCTTATTTTGTTGATTTATTTAATACTTGTGTCAGCACAAGAATCTCTAGAGCATGATATACAAATGAAAGAGCTTTTTTGTACCAAGAAAATACATCCGCCGTAGCATTAATTTTTTTTATAAATCTTAATTTTATGTATTCTTGACAATACTGTCTTCAAGACTTGATCAAATCACTCTACCAACAATAGGTACCAAATATTGATCTGTTTGTTTTTTATCAATATTTTTTCATAAAGCATACTTCCTTTGACCCAAAATGACTGCCTTTGTTTTTTATTGCAACAATTTTGCACTATTTTCATTGATTATGTTGAAAATCTCAAAAGAATCACCTGAATCCAAATTCCATATGACAAGAATCAATGAAGCTAATTGCACAAGTTTGCCAATTTCAATTTTGAATTAGACACAAGAAAGATTCCATACAATCTACTCAAAACTCATGAAAAAAATGTAAGGGATTGAATCTAGAGGATCATTTTGAGACAAAGGGAGTAATATGTTATAAGTAAAGCCTCAAGTGTTTTTGCCATGCAATATAAATCTCTATTAACACCAAGAGTTCAAAATTCTCTATCATAAAGCATTGGGTGTTTGTTTATCACCCAAAATTTGAAATTGAAAAAGGGAGGGAGCTAGAGAAAAAGGTAGGGAAAGGGAGAGTGAAAAGTCACCACAAATTCAAAGAGGGAAAGGAGAGGAAAAGGGATGCAACAAAAGTCACTGAAATTAAGAGAGAAACAATGCAAAGCACGTGCCAAACATACTTGTGTGTACAAACTTAGCAACCTATGTATATGTCTTGTATGGATATATGTGTTCTCACATACACAATAAATTTACAAAGACTAACCCAATTTCTTAGTACTTTTTCATTGCTTATTCACTTCTAATCCAATTTCATTTTATACAACTTGTAGGAGGTTATTTGCTTGATTGAAGAACAAGCAAGAAAAGAAGAAGAATCTCGTCTAAAACGCCTTGCAGACCGTGCATTTGTTGGCATTCATGGTCCTGAACTTGTAAAGGAAAAAGAGGAGAAAAGGATTTTAGAAGAGCAACTTAAACATGATGAAGAAAACAATTTACTACTCCAAAAAAGATTGGCGGAAAAAAGAGAACTGGAAAAGATTTTAACTCTTGAACGAGATAAGATGGTGTTAGCATTAATGCGTCAAGATTATGGGGATGAAGTCCTTTGCATCCTTGTTATATGGCAGGTTCCTATACTACCAATCAATATGTGTTAAGGAATTTTTGAAACCACATTTGCATATTACAAAGAAGAAAAAGAAAAAGAAAAAGAAAAAGAATCAAAGGTTAAAAAACAATAATTAAGTAACTATTACTAGAAGCGGTTCATAATACGTCCAATGTCCTATCTCTACAAGTTTCACCTCAATGAGATCCCAATTTTGTTGGGTTATTTAGGGCAAAGAAGTACAAAAGGAAGTCATGAATATATTATGCAAAATTATTGGTGGGACTTGGGTTGAAAGTTGGATTTAGCAAATGTTTAACCCAAACCTTGAGTGAAGTCCCACCTTCTTTGGTGCCAATTTTTTTTTAAATGTTGCCATATAAGCAAAGATCAATGAATTGGGATGTGTAACTTGGGATTTAGTGCAAAGCACCAGGTCCCAACTTTTGGCTTTATACCATTCAATTTCTTAAATTTTAGTGGGACATGGGACATAGGATATAGTGTGAATCCCCCCTTATTCTAAAGGACGGTTTACGCAATGTCTCATGTCCCTTTGAAAGCTGAGAGTCTGATTGGTGTGAAGCCAATAGTGGCACTTCACACTACATACCAAGTTCCAAATAGTGATTCATTGTGTTTTACTTGTATGGCAACATTTTCTAGAAATTTAAGCACCAAGGAAGGTGGGACTTCACTTGAAGTTTGGATTGAGCATTTTGTTAAACCCAAATTTCAACCCAAGTGCCACCAAGATTTTTGCATAATATATGCATGACTTTCTTTAGTGCTTGTTTTTGCTCTTAATAAACCAACAAAACTAAAATCTCACGTTGAGGTGGGACTTGTAGAGATAGGACGTGGGACATAGTATGAACCACCCCTAGGTTCACAAAGAGGATCAATACTTTTTTTTGTTTGATTCAGTCATGTTGTGCATAGAAAAATTACACTATAATTGATAAGGGTTATTGTATGGTTGAAAAAAAATCCTATAACAAGATCAAAGCAATCTTTTGATATTCATAATTTACCAAATAAGTCAACTCCAAACTAGTAAAACTACACCATTTTTAGCTCCAAGTAATATTTTACACTTGTTGGTGCGCATACAAAGAAGACCATTGAAATTTTTTTTTTTTTTAATTTCTTGGGAAGTCAAATGCACTTAATGTTGGAAAGTCCCATGAGAATCAGAATCTTATTCCAAAGATCATTTGGGGCCTTTTACAATTTTATTGGCACTTCTGTATCATAATTGAATCCTAAATTTCTTTATCTTTATTTAATGTTCATACGAGAGGTTTTTCAAAGGAAAAGATTCATGGATATAGTTTTCAAAGATCTCAAACAACATGTTTTTTCTCTTTCTCTATGAGGTGGTGTTTCGTTTTTATTTTTAGATGTTCTTTATTTACACTCGGGTCCTAATTTTTGGCATTAATTTTAGTAAGTACCATTTTCTGCATTTGCAGAAAAGAAAAGCAGAGGAAGAAAGGAAGCGCTTACTACAAGAAATAGCAGACCGTGACGCTGCTATTTCACAGGTTCATACCAAATTTACTTAATTTGCTTCAATTGATGCGCCCCATCTTAACTTAGTTGGACTGCAAAGGGAAAAATGAAATACTAAAAAAATGGTTTAAACCGAGGAAGTAAATTCTTTGTTGGAACTTGGCTCTTGTGTTGGATCTCCATTTTTTTTTACATCCAAATTTTGAACAAATTAAGTCCCACTTTGTTAAAACCAGAACTTCCAAAAAATACTATCATATCGACATTTCTAAGAGAATCAAAACTTGGTACTTGGTGTAAAATCATAATTTCCAACTCTCAACTCTCCACCAATTACGTTCTGAATTAAGAGAGAGACTTGAAATGTGGTGTGAACAACCCCTATTGCAAAGAAATCTATAAAACATGCTATTCCTTTATATTTTCTATGTACCTTGTTTTTCTTTCTAATTTCTCGTCTTTCTTTGTGTTTCTTTTTTATTTCCTTATTTTCAGTATCTTATTTACGTGGATATTTGTGCAGGTTTTTGAATTAGGGGTTAGGGCCGGTGATTACAAAGTCAATGTGGGTACCTACATTTCAAAAACTGAATGGAGAGAATGGACAACATTGTATGTGGTGGATGCCTTGCCTCCTTTGCATTCACCCTTTTGTGCTGGTTGCTCCAACGAGAACGATCTCCTCTATGGACAGGTACCGCCTAAACATTGCAATTTAGTATTAGAAAATAGTAAAAAGGTTTCAATATTTCATTTTTTTTATTTCTTAAAATAAAATAAACAATAGCAAAAACTGAATCATATGAAATATCCTGTTTATTCATTTTCAGACTATTGATACTCAAGCAGGCACTTTGCGCAAGCTGGACATATGTAGCAATTGTGGGGGGCGTTTCTATATCTTGGAAATGCCCTTTATCCTTATAATCTACCCTAAATTTCTTGAAGGTTCTTAAAAAGGGCAGCAAGGAAGGGAAATCTTCTTGCTTAGTAATATAATGAACAGAAATGCAAATTTGAATTGTGCATGGCCATGGAGATCAAGAGTTATTTTCATGTCATGCACATCCTTGTGAAGTAAAATTTTCCAATAGTAAATCACTATGGCCCTATGTAGTCTTGCCATATCCAACCAACTTTCAATTTCTCTTTTGTTTAAAGACACAATTTATTTTTATTTTTGGACTTCAGATTGTTTACAACTAGTTCAATATGGCATATTCTATGCAAATCTCTAAAAATTATATATAAAAAAAAAACTCCAAATGAGTAAAATAAGGGGAACAACCTCGGACAATCATTGAAGAATTGGTGAAATTACACAAGTGAAAGGAGTGTCCAATTGAAGTTGCCATTCTTTTTACAAAAATATGGAGTACATTCCTCTAGAAAAATAGTTTTGAACTTGTGTAAAGTTTTAGGGTCACCAGGAAGACATAAATGGACTTTTGAATAGTACAAATAGTGGCTACGCACGCTCTAAGGAGAGTAAAAACTTATACAGATGCATACCCATACAAATACTTGGATTGGAAATAAAAACTACATATTTAGTAACTAAAAGATTTTCTATATTTTTTAAAATCTACTGGGTGTTCAACATTTACAATAAATCTTTCTACAATGTAGATTGCAGCGAAGAGGTATTTTGTTGAAGTAGAGGATTGGATAAGTCCCAAAGAGTTGGGTCCCATTGGACGGAACTTATATTTGGGAGGCATTTTGCATGAGATTCATTTACTTGCGTGTGAACCAGAAGACCATCAATTTATGGGTCTAATGAGATTCAGCATCATGCTTGCCATTGCTGGATCTCCGTACTCAGGTTGATAAGCTAATTTTTGTTAAAATACATAAAATTTAAAATATATTCGAAAAGTTTGCTGTCTTTTTTTGTTATTTTTACATTTCATACCATTTTTGCTCATATATAGTTCATAATTCCCATATATAACTTTGTTTGAAAGTGCGTTTTCTGTTTTTGTTTTTCCAACCACAGAAGGACCAAGTGCATAATCATAAACCCAATTGCAAGAATACCAAATTTTATGTTTTATGCAAAAGTGGTTCATAACATAATTTGTATTAATTTTAATCAAGATACCAATCGTTAAGGCTACTACACCTAAAACTATCTAAACATGCATTTAAGCCTTGTCTTTTTTGTTACTAAGATGTCTCAGTTTTGTTGAATCTTGTTTGAAATTGAGAGAAGAGATGTCTTTTTTCTCTTAGCGTGTATTTGTTGTACATTGTGTGATGAATCATGAATTTTCAAAATGTTGATTGCAGATGTACATTGAAGTGCTTCTAAACTTTCATGCTCAAATTTTTCCTATTTTTAGGTTAGAGTTTGGAAGGTTCAATTTTGCAATATACTACACTGAATATTGCATTGAGGTTGCTTCACACTAATTTCTTGACATTTCACACCATATAAATCTTTATTGCTGCTATAGAAAAAAGCACTCCAACAAATAGTTTTTAAAGGGCATGTCAACAACAATGAAATTACAAAAAAATAATGTTGTTACTTCCAAACCACAAACCATGTGAAACTTAAGAATTTAGAGAGTTACATGCACCTCCAAGTGGCCAAATGATGAGTCATGAGGCAACTTACTTGTGTAAGGCAACCTAAATGCAACATTCAATGTAATAGAAAACATGATTCTAATCAAGCAATCCTTATCAACACAATATGATCAATTAATCAACAAAATTTTGTTTTAAATATCTAAATCAATGCATCTTAACCAACATGGTAGTGTTGATTTGGGTCTCATTCACAAATAGTGATAAAAGTGACAATTAAGCATAATTTCCCTCAACAAGGAAAAAGGTTGGTGTTTCAATGCCAATGAAACCGTAGACGCTAGACTCTCATGAGTCCATGTGATTAGTGTTTATCACAAAAACAATGAACATATTTGACCTCCTAAATAAAGAGTTTGTTGGAGTAGTTTTAGTGACTACACCATGTTGGCATAAATAGCTTATGTTTTTCTTTGAGAGTTTGTTGGAGTAGTTTTAGTGACTACACCATGTTGGCATAAATAGCTTATGTTTTTCTTTGAAAGCCCTTTGATACTCTATGACATCCAGCCACTTTGCATTCAAACCTCTCTATAGGTATATTCTTTATTCAAAATTCCCTAAGATTTTTTTTTTTTTCACTTCTTGTTTATTTTCTTCTTATTTTTAACCTGAAAGTGTGTTTAATTCATATTTTAATAATTTTTAATGATACTAAGAAAGAAGGGTGAAATTCAAATGGTAGGAAAGACTACCGTGGGCAAGCAATTGGAGGCAGATTTAGGACTTGTTCGCATAGATGCTAATCTTGTGATACAATTTGCAATTGAGTATGCCCTTGCAGGTAATTTATTTTGTGTAACATTAATTACTAACTACTATTATTAACATATTTATCATTTTTACAAAGAACTAAAATCACAGCTTATCTTCCAAAAATAATGCACTCAAAAAACTAAAGGAAAAGAATTTGCATATTGTATTTGACTAATTTTGGGTTATTCAAAACAAAATAATAATATTCCTTACTAAAAAGAGCTAGACATATCTCAATGTTGTGCACATGTTATATGCAAAACATTAAGAGATCTATATTCCTCAATATTGGAAAATCCCCCAATGTTTTGCAAATAAATTCAAAAATTATGCAAATAGTCTAAAAGTGCATGAATAGTATAAATTTAGTTAGGTTTGACATTTATGAAATCTTGGTTTTTACGTTTTTTCAATTTCTCAATACTAATATGTATGATAATCACAAAACTCTACAGCATTTTTGACAATCAAACATGATAAAGTTTTGTTATTTTATAACCGTATTTTTATTTATATAACCATATATTTTTTACATAATAGAGTCTATTTATGATGATATTTGAATAATGCTAAGATATTTAAATGATTTTTTTTATTTTTTGCTATGCAAAATGTAGAGGATGCAATGCTCAAGCGCATGATGATCCGCAAACCTATAACTCCTACACCAACACCTTCTGATAATTCGTGTACATGTGTGGAGGCTTTACTTGATCCACCTTTATTTCCTACTCCTCCACCAACACCAACTCCACCCCCTACACCTCCCCACCCAAATCCATTTCATAAATTCTCTTGGAAAGGTGAACTTGGAATGCGAGCCAAAGAAGCACTTGACAATCGAACACCAGTAAGTTCCCTTTATTTCTTCTCTTTGTACACTTTCATTTTTTCAATTTCAAATGACTTGTTCAATAAAAGGGCAGTTCACACTACGTCCCTTGTCCCATCTCTACAAGTCCCACCTCAAGGTGAGATCCCAAAGTTGTTGGAATATTATGGGCAAAAAGGAGTACTAAATGAAATCATGAATATATTTTATGCAAAAATATTGGTGGGACTTAGCCTAAAAATTGGATTTAGCAAAATGGTCAACCCAACCTTGATTGATGTCCCACCTTCTTGGAATTAAAATTTCTAAATAATGCTGCCATGTAATCAAAACGCCACTAAATTGAGACATGGGACCTGAAACATAGTGTGAAGTGCCAAGTCCCTACTTTTGACTCTATACAAATTAGATTCTTAGATAGCATTTGGATATAGGATGTAAAACATAGTGTGAAGTGCCCCTAGATGCATTTATAGACCTTTTTTTTCCTTGTAAAAATTCTACAACTTACTAGACTTAAATTTGTTTTCTGATCTTTCACATGTTTCTATCTTTGCACTTTTGAAATTTCAATGAATAATAACCTGAAAATCAAGGAAATTATCAAAAGTCAAAATTCATTAAGTAATTTTACATCATCACATTAAATACTTGACATCATAGTTGTTATTACGCAAGTAACAAACAAATATGCCATTCCGCTCATATGTGATTATGATTCTTTTTGCTAAAGAAACTAATTCAAAAATTAAAATTGATTGTTTTAGTTGTGGTTTTTTGCAACTCAAAAGCAAATAATACTTCTTTTCCATTGAATTAGAGGTTGGAAATTTTAACATTATTGTTGGTTAAGACAATGTTATATCCTTTCCTGTGTTAGCTATTCAGTACAACTATACAACTATCACATGTGTGATCTTGTTGCAGTAACTACACGTTGTGGTTAAATTTTCATTCTTTATTACATAAATATATTCTTTATGTGTAACTTAACTTTCAAAAATGGTCTAGGTTTAAATTGGTACAAGAACATTTTATTTCTGTATCCAATTATTTTAGTTGATTTTTTTTTGTAGATTCCAGATGAAGTTGTTGCCCATTTAATGCTTTTGGTGCTTCAAGCATTACAAGAATATGGTATTCTTTTCCCTTCTTGTTAATATATGTCTTAAGGAAGAAACCAAGATCTTCATGATGATAAAAAAAAAAGAGAAACAAAACAAAATACTTGTTGTGATTGTAATTGTTATCAGAAAAGCAATAATTTCATTCATTTAATTTTTTGTAAGGTATAGAGAAAACTAAACAAATCAATTGAATGTGTGAAGTACAAAACACACACAAATTGCTAACAGGTTTTGAAGGGTTTTGTTTTTTGGCTTATACAAAATGTTGGACACTTAGCAAGTCATGGAATTTAGAATCTGATAACCAGGCACTATAAATTTGTGATTTAGTTAACAATTTATTTAATAATTCTATTTATAGGTGTGAATTTGGGTTCATTTTAATCTTGACATTTTTCTTGTGCACATATATGACACATTTGATAAATTCTAAAAAGATTTATTTGGTATATATTTGATTTAATCAAAACCATATATATGTATATAACACACATGCATAGTATATTTATGCAAGGATATCTTAGCTTCCAAAATAGATCTAAAACCTTTAATGTTGGCAAGTTTTAGATTTATACAAGCATAAATTAGGATTATTATTTTTTATTTGCTGAATTTTTTTCAAAGACGTTTAAAATTTTAACCCTTCAATTGATGAATATTTTCACCCAGATCATTGCAAGAAATTTGATGATAATTAAGGTTTGCTTTTAATTTTGTATCTAAATTTCCATCATAAAGCCCATTTAAGGATTTCAAAACATGATTACTTCCAAAAACTAACTAAAATCAAATAAAAAGGTATTCTATGCGTAGAAAAGTAATCAAATACAACTTATAATTATAAAAAAAGCATAAAAATTAATATTTAAAAACATTTGGAAGCCAAAAATTATCTAGAAAGTCTGCTTTGCATCTTGGACATATTCACCTAAAATTATAGCAGGTGAGCTTCTTTTCTGAATTTTGAAGAAATTGGTGCATGTTTTCAATAGGTTAGATTTTTTATGTGTCCATTTTAATTTTCTAATTGACTCACTTTTTGATAGGCCGAGTTTTACTTGTAGCAACACGTCATATGACATGTTGTCATTACAAAAAAAATGTTTAAGAAAAAAACTAGCTCTAAATGTAACAAGTGATGTATTGGAAATTTGAGATCTTAAAAAGAATAAGAAATAGTTTAGTGACAAGAAAAAAAATGCCTTATATTATGCTAATGGTGCATACCTTGTGTACATAAGTTAAACACAAAAAAAATTGGCTTCTTTACCTAATCTTATTTAAAGAGTGAATTCAGATGAATTTAAAAAGTCCATAACAAAATTCCTATCATTTTGAGGTACTGCTACACATTAATAACCAAATTACAAAATGAACGATAAATTACTAATTCTATAGAACACAATATTTTTTAATTTGGGAAAAACATTTTCCCAAAACAAATTTTGGGATGTCAAATTTTGCATTTGTGAAAATATTTTGGTGACTTAACCCCTAAAGGACCAAGCCCTTTTTTCTGCCAAAAGCACTAAAAACTGCCACTTCTAGGAGGATTAGAAAAAAAGGATTTTATGTTTTGATTTTGGGAAATCGAACTGTAGGATCTTGCTCCAAACTAGAAGAGGTATTTGTGGGAAAAAAATCAGCTCATTCCAAATGGAGAGGAGTGAGATATTTACATCTAAAGTGAAAAAGAAATGTTTTTTCCATGCTGCCCAAAAATTTCAAAAGCCTTTGACCACTCTTATGACAAAAAAATTACTCTACCCAAAGTTGCGCTTTATTTTTTTACATGTAGGAGATCAAGTTAGGTATGTGTGGGAGAATTTTCAAATCAAATGGAACTATACAACACATGCAAAAATTCAATATGTAAAAAGAATTAGAAAATGAGTCAAAACAGTAAATTATTAAAAATTTAATTATGGAAATGAAAAATGCTAATTCCAACAGTGATAATGTTGTGATAATCAGTCCACTTCTTTCACTTTAGTTTTTTTTCCAAAATATTGAAAATTGAGTAAAATAAAGGACTTCAAAGTTTATTTTAGAGTAAAGAATCCATAACTGCTCTCAAACAAAAACTCCTCATAACTTTGATCTCGTTGATTGAAACTAAATATGATTCAAAGCTTCTCACTTATACAAAAATCTAAAGAACCAATTTCAAATTTAAATTTTAAAACAAAGTAATTTTTAAAGAATTTTTTGGGTTGCCTGGATGGGCAGTCCTCCCCAAATTTTCTTAAATTCATGCATAACTTCATCAAATGTCAGAATGAAGAAAAAATTAGATGCCCTCATAGATTTTTGAATTCCCCACCTTCAATAAAAGTTTCAGAAAATCATACATAGTAGTTTAGCCATAGGTACATGCCCAAAGTCCAACCTGTCTCCCGAAGGGACAATGGTCCTTTAGGGGTTAAGGTGAGGTTGTTTTATAAGTTCTTTAAAGATATTTCATCATTGATGTAAGGTCTTGAGAAAATCATCATATAATTCACTCTAAATTACCATAAACTCTTAAACATTATAAGGGATTTGGACCCAAGAATGGGCCCCTTCCCCCAAAAGTATGGGAACTTTGGGAACACTTCCACAACACTTCCACAACACTTCCACATAGGCAATTTGCAACAGTATGACAAGGCATTAGGGCGACCACGTCAAATATTATTATTTCATTAATTTTTTGATTTTTTTTTTTTTTGACTTTTTTAAATTTTTTTTTTAAATTTTAAATTTTTTTTTTAACAACCAGCAATGGTTGGTTCTCAGCAATGGGAACATCCAAACTCTTAACCCTTTCTTGTGTCCAAATCCCTTATAATAAAGTGAAAATTTCCAAAGTCCTAAATCCAGGGTTTTTTTTTTTCCAAATTAACAAATATTGCACTGTATTGTTCTCTAATTGTTGATCATTATGTCTTGATTTTAAGAGATGATTGGATGTTGCAGAAGAACAAGTTCAAAGGCTTGAGTATTCTACAAAACTAGGTCAGTTTGTCTTTTAATCTATTTACAAAAATTAAATAGCATATAAAGAACGTAGGTACTTAGCATATTGAATTTTGTCATCATTCGAGTGATTGTCATTCACATTTATATGTTCAATTGATAAATATATTTTAAATTAAAAAAGTACCTTGATTGTGATAAATGTAAATAGTTGTTATAATCCATACTTAAGCAAAATGAACTATAAGTAATAAAGGTATTTTTTTTGAAACCAATATTTAAAAACTAGACAAAGGACTTATGCACATTCTTTAAGCATAAAGTTTTCGTTTAAAACTTTAACAAGCAGTTCACATCCTAAGACAAGAAAACAGTCAGGGAAAGTCAGATGGGCACTTGGTCTTCAATTAGCTACGTTATAAGCTTTTGGTATAAGTTTATGAAGTGTTAGCAGCATTTTTGCACATAGGGATTCAAGTACTTTTCTTTTTTATTATCCTTACAAAAAAAGGTCATTAAATGTTTCTATTGGAATTTGGTTCTTGAATTTTCTTTGTAATCATATGCAAAGCATTATGAATGACTCCTTCTGAATATGTCCTTGTTACTTCATTGTTGTTGCATGTCTTATTGATCATTTAAAATAAGACTATTCTAAATTTTGGCATTTGATTCTCAAACACTACTTTGAAAGTTTTGTGCATTCTATAAACTTAAGCTAAATAATCTCAAAGAATTTTTTGATTCTAATGAGAATTAGGATCAACTAATTTTATAAAATTCAAAATGTGTAATTGTGACATTATTGACAGGTGCTCCTAAACATGCTTGGAAGAAGCCTAGACACCTTGCAAACAAACCAAGTAAGGTTTTTGGTCTTGACTTTTATTGTATATGGAAATTTAAATTACTTGTAGATACAATGTTAACTTAAGAATCAACTTTTTCAATTTTTATCTACTAAGGGACCAATCATTTTGGTTGCATAGTTGTTATTTTGTTGCATAACATGATTTGCTTTTTAAAACTTGTAAAGAACAAACAACACAATCATACACAAATGCAAGAATCATGCTTAAGAAGGAAATTTTAAAATATGTTTGAAATGCTATTAAAATGTTTAAAATTGTTAATTCCTCTATCAAAGATTTATCAAAGATTAATGTTAGTATGATATTTGATGTTTACGGCTGTTTTATTTATATTTGAATCCTTTGTATAGAGCTTCTCAACAAAAGCACGACCAACATAACCCCTAGAGGCTAGGACAAACCTCAATTTTTGAGCCTAATTTTTTTATAGCCCTTAATAAGTGCAACACTAGTCAATTTATTGACAAATGTATACTGAGTATGTGTTGAATGGTTAGTTTCAAGGACTATAGTGCAAGATAGCATAAACCAACAAAGGTGTAACAATCATATTAATTATTTATAAAAAACCTCAAAAAATTAGAACTCTTCGTAACTATAAGAAATGAGATGTTAGGAAAAAGTTATGAAGAAAAATTGGAGTTATCATTTGCCAAAAAAAGTTATCATCATTCAAAAAGGGCAACTTTACACTAAGAAAACAAAGAATTGGCCGCCTTGGCACTTGATGCTCTAATATTAATAATTAAATTAAATACAATTGGCTAATTGACCAACTAAATTTGTGACGTTGTCAATGCATTAATGTCTATCTTGACACATCCGGGAATCTGCATGTGAGATTGGTGTTTCTTTACCACATGTTCAGCAGCTTTAGGGCAAGGCATGACAAAAAGAAAAAGAAAACTTTGTTGCCCAGGGATTTGGCCGCTTCACAGCATTTGTTGTTCTATGGTGGCATGCACCGTAGTAATATATACAACAATCCAAGTTGAGATTCAAGAGTTGTTATTTAAAAGAACTTTTTCCTTCAAAAAAGAGTCATGAGTGGCAACAAATTTAACAATGAGATCAAGTTTTCTAACAATTGCCTAAACAATGCAAGTTCTAAAAAATGTTAGGTTGACAAATATCCAACAAAATGGGTTCTTCAATCCAATCCATCTTATTGCAGGCATCCATTGTACTTATGTGCAACATCAATTTTTTTTGTATTTATTTGTAATATGCACAAAAGAGGATTAGACGATCATTTGACTCTTGCCCAAGTTTTCAATTGATTCCCCATGCGCTTATCTCTTTATTGTGGTTGATCATGCATGCATGCTTGACCTCTACATTTGCTTCATATTTTGTGTGCAATTCTTGGGGCTCCCCACAAGGACCTAAAATGTCATTGAGGAGTTACTTGCCAAGAATCATCATATGTAGGTTCATCTCCCAAAAAAACCTCACTATTTAGTCATTTTGGCAATCTTCAAAGTCTTCTCTTTGTATGATAAAATCTTTGAACCAGTTTATGCACATAATTTTCTTCCACTAAAATAGATGTGTCTAAACTGATCTATAATTTGTCTCACATACTTCAACACACTTATGCAAACATAACACCAATCGTCCCAAATCTTAAGAATATATGATTTGAGCTTACCCAACCCCCTTAATTAGTTATACATATCAGGCAACATCCAAAAATTGTAAAGTTTCATCTTTGAAAGTTACGAGCCCGTCAATGGTATGAGGATTTAGGCATTGAAAAAATCATCGCATTATTAAATAAAGTTGACTTTGAGATCTTACTGTCCAATGTACAAAAAGTCTCCCCAATATCATTACATAAATGTTTTGCATGTTTTGCAAATGACCAAAGAATTTGGCAAATTTGCATACAAAACCAACCTCAATTTTGGGGGTTAACATATCAATAGATTTATTTTTTGCTAAAACGTTTACCATCTTGTTCTCAAGTTCACGTTAAAAAAAGCAATTATTTTGTTGCAGTGAAAGATCCAAAATTAGCAGGGTTTTGCTTTGATGGATTTCCTGCAACACCGGGTCAAGCAGCAGAGTTTGAAAAGCTTGTTACTGGATACGATTATTATTTCTGGAAGCGTTTTGCAGCTGCTGCTTCAAAACTTGCTCCACCTCCTGTTCCTGTAAACTATTTTAAACTATTATTATAAAACATTAAAAAGTTTAATATTTGAAAATATAAAAACAAATAAAAATGTACAAATCAGAAATCTATATGTGTTACAACGATGTTTACGCTCAAACTTAATAAAGCGTTATGGCACTGATGAAATTGAATTAAAACTAAAACAACTACACAAACTATTTCATTTAGTGCAAGAGTTTGAAGAGTGCAAGATTTCTTTGATCAAATTTGGTTGAAATTTACCTAATAAGTGTGAAGGTGTGGCATACCTAGCATCCTCATTTTTTAAAACTCTATGACTTTGGTAGCTACTTTGACAATACAATTTCTGTAATGCAAACAGTCTTTACGCACTTTCTAATTGCTATGCATTCTCACATAATCTTTTGGGGAAATTACAAATAGGGGCATGAAAACATAAAATATTACAAATAGGGGTGTAGTTTCAAAATAATTACAAATAGGGGCACAATTTTTTTTTAAATGTGATTTTTTGTAAGAAAATTTTGGTTTGGACATTGGTTGATTTAGGTACATTACATTAAATGTTAGCTAACTTCCAAAAAAATTAAGAGTTTCCAAAAACTGCCATTTACTTTACTAAAATTTCTTTATTTAGGCTTGATTTGGAGAGTCCATTAAGTTTTTAAGAAATTAGTTAACATTCAATGTGATGTGTCTAAGTCAACCAATGTTCAAAACCAAAAAAACAAAAAACAAAAATTTTACACTTTTTTGAAATTGTGCCTTTATTTGTAATTATTTTGAAACTGCGCCCCTATCTGTAACATTTTATGTTTTCATGTCCCTATTTGTAATTTCCCCTAATCTTTTCAAGTTATTGGCAAGTTGAGATACAATCTGATTAATATTTTTTAGATATTGTGCCCTACATTACATTAAATTCACCTAAACTATTGTAAACAGATTTCTTAATCTGATTCACAAATCTACTTATTTCTTAAATTAGTGCAAGTTGGTACAATTTGAGTGGGGCACATTAATTGAAATGACTAGTGTAATATAGTGAATTATGTCCCCTAGTTTTCAAAAACACTACAATATTATTTTTATGTATTTCTTTGTGATTTTTTTGATTTGGTTTAAATAATGGTGATTCAAAATTTTGGACTAATCATTATTCCATGTTTTAGATATTAACATAGACAAAGAAAAAAAGACAAATAGAGATGTGGACAAAAAGATCCATTCTTTACTCAAACCCTTCCCATGTAATCAATTGTTCACCAAATCTAAAATCAATTACATATTTTAAAAGCTTATAAAAGGGGACAATATGCATTAAAATTTAAAGTGGAGACCATTCCAACTCCATGCTTTTAACCCATACCAAGTGCAATTTTACAATTTCAAATATGCTAAATTCATCAACTTCTAGTTTTTCACCAACAATTTATTTAGCTTTTAACCCCCTTTTTTAGCTTGAAATTGCCTCAACTCAAGTAGGCCTCTTGTAGATAGAAAGAGGGACACAAAGGATTACTATTTGACTTGAATCAATTCACTAGTAAATAACTAAATTGAAATCAACATAAACTACATGATGTTTTCATGCTTCTAACACAAATTTATGCATTAGAAGCATGAAAACATCATGTAGCTTATGTTGACTTCAACACAATTTTCTACTAGTGCAAATTAGGAAAAGTGCTAATAAAAAACATTTGAAATAGCATCATATATTATGATTAAATTACATTTAAAATCATTACAAATCCACCACTAATCTAAAACCAATATATTCTCAATCTATTATTAGAACTTTTGAGATATGTGATTTTTAAAAATGAATTTAATGAAGAATTAAGTGCGTGAGAGGAATGTGATGTAGGAATGGATCTTTCTGTCCCCATCTCAATATTTACATGTTAGCAATATGGACATCTTGTAATGGTTATTTTGCAATTGGGCTTTAAAATCTTTTAACATGAAGTGTGATTTTTTAGATAACTTTTGCAGATTCCTGAGCACAAATCAATATCAGGATTGGATGCAATTTTTATTTTGGGCAGCATTGCTCCTGAAGATGCGTTGGACCGGGCCATGGGAAAAATTAGAGATCCTCTCACTGGAGATGAGTATCATTTAGAAATGAACCCACCTAATTTTTTAGAGTGCAAGTGAGTACATATTTGAAGTAGATTATCCACTTTAAACTTCCAATATTATTAGTTATATGTAATTATTGTTGTTGCTATTTTACTTTTCATTTCAAGCAAAAATGTATATCTTTATACAAGGATATAACGCAACTATAAATTTCAGACACTAAGGGCACGGTCGGAAACAAATTATACGTCAAAAATTTAAAAAGCGGAATAAACAAATAATAGATATACTATTTATTGGGAAATCATTTTCTCCAGAAAAGGGGTTTGTATAAAGAAAATAAGAATCTCTTAAAAAGTTTGTGAATTTAAAGTGAGCCAGCCCTTTTTTCCCTAAGAAAGTGGGTTAAATACTTGAATCCAATATTTTACAAATGTTTATGCTAATTTAAATTGATATCAGGAAAACCAAACAAATAATCTTTTTTTTGGAATTGTGAAGACAATATTAAATCATTGGAGATGTCAAATACCGTATCCAAAAGTTTACCAAAAAAAAACAGAATTTTTTCATGAAAATTGGTAGATTTTGGCCTTCATTAATTTTTGAAACACTTATTTCCATTTTGGGTCAACCTTCATGAAGAATTGGATATCATCTAGTTTAGTGTAAGGATTCATTTCATTTTCCCGATTAATTTGATAGAATGTATCTATATTCGCGTTTATTTAATTTTTTAGTTACAATTCCTGATTCTAAATACAATAAATACCAAACTACATTTCCATGTTGCAATTTGCATCTAAATTATAACAAAAAAATCTTTGAAGATTTTTGATTGTGATAGAAAAGAAAATTTTAAATCATAATAATTTCAAATTTGTCATAATAAAGTTATACATTTGACAATAAATATAAGCATGATTCATTTGCACAATATCAAACAGTTTTTAACGTGATTGTAGCTAAATCCTTGAGCGCCCAACCCATATTCACCAAAATCTAGACTCACTGACAGTCAATCCAACCAAATTGTCATCACAAACAAGATCCACAAAATCTAATCGTATTGGATGGTAGGTGAGACAAGCTCCAATGTATAAGGAAAATGACAAATGGTTTGACCTTACCAATAGAAAGATTATAATAAGTCAAACAAGATCTTTTTCATTTCTGAGAGCTCAAGCCATCTTTGGGGCGTTGGGGAGCTGGGGCGCTCAGGGATTAATTCCATAAGAATGTTGTGTTTTTGTATACGCTCTCCCTTGTTGTCTATAAAAAGGGCACTCAAGTAGCACATGATTTCATTGTAGTTGTATATTTTAGGCCAAGTCATAAACATATTATTGATCATTTTGAAATTTTTGAGGAATTTTTGTGTGTTTGGAGAGAATCAAACAAACGTAATATACAAACAAACTTCAATGTTAAAACTCAAAAAGTTGTTGTATGTGAAATTCTTATAGACACCAATTTTGTAATTTCTCTTAGAAATTTTAGAAATTTTTCTTGGTTGGAAGAGCTCAAGAGGAGGTAACAAAATATAACAAAATCAAATGCATAAGTACACCTTGCATTTCTCAGTTGATTTTAGAATGGAAAATTGCCTTTTTCTTTTATATATCGTATAACGTCCACAAACACACATAAAGACCTCTTCGCGCCTGTGTACTTTTTATTTATCCACAATGGATTTTTAAAAGTTTAAAATTACACAATTTTCTTGGAGACATAGTTTTTTGCAGTTGTAGTAAAACCGTTTCCTTCAAGTAGCAAATGGTTCTCAAATGAATTGTGCTAGCTCTTTTGGGGGGCAACATCCTCAAGGGGTCAAAGCGATTTTCGTATCACAATAGCAAAAGACATAAAAAAAACATTTGATATGAAAAATACTATTCTTTTTTCTAAGTTCTTTTGGTGCGTTAGAATGGTTTTTTAATTTTGGATGAATTCTATCTTTTAGTGTCAATATTATCAAAAAATAATAATTGTAATACAAAAAACCTAGTCAACACATGTTGATTTAGATCATGAATCACATTTTTACTTATTATCACATTTAAGATTTTTTTGGCGAATTTGATTATGACAATCAATCTAGCAAATTATTAATACTGAGTACTATCCAAGTCCTTTAGTCAAAGTTTTAAATTCATAAATGTTATTTTAGGAATTGCTTAAGTAACATCTTCATATTGTTAATACTACGCTCCAAGGAAGGCACATGGACCAACTCTTCCTCTTCCTTGCCACTCTCCATTGCAGCTCTCCCCATATGCTTACATCACTAATTTAGTCTTAACCCCTAAAGGACCAACTGTCCCCTTGGGGGACAAATGGATTTTGGGCATGTACCTACAGCTAATTTACTTTTTGTGATTTTTTGAAACTTTTATCAAAGGTGGGGAGTTCAAAGATCTACAAGGGCATCTAAATTTTCTTCATTCCGACATTTATTGAAGAAGTTATGCATGAATTTCTGAAAAAGGGTGAAGCAAGCAGCCCCCCCAAAAAATCAAATTTCTTTCTTTTTTTTTAAAATCTGAAATTCGTTCTTTAGATTTATACAAAATTGGGAATCTTAAAATAATTTAGTTTTGATGAATGAGATGAAAGTAATGAGAAGTTTTAGTTTGCTGATAGGTATGGAACTCCCAAACCTCCATTCTTTTTGCCTCTTGTAAAAAAAATTGCTTTCCATTTTTTGAGCTCTTTGTGTTTTTTTTTTTGACATTTTTTTTTCAAGTTGTAGTAGACTAAGATTCCTTGGTTTTCACCATTTGGATCAAAGTAATTCAAATTTCTGAATTTTACATGAATTCTCCAATTTTGCCTAGAGTATATGCAAATTTCATGGCCTTACGGTATTGCAAGATTTTACAAAGTATGATCTACACCTCTAGTTCATTTAAAAATTCTCCCACACATACCTAACTTGATCTTCTACATGAAAAAAATAAACCTCAACTTTGCGTAGAGCATTTTTTTTGATATAGGAGCCGTCAAAGGCTTCTGAAATTTTTAGGCAGCACGGAAAAAGCTTTTGTTTTCCACTTCAAATGTCAATATCTCATTGCTCTACTTCTAGAATAGCTGAAATTTTTCCCACAAGTACCTCCTATAGTCTACGGCAAGATCTTATGGTTGGATTTTCAAACAAATTTTTTTTGCTACCTTTCTACTCATTCCCTCAAAAGTGGCAGTTTTCAATGATTTTCACATAAAAAAGGGCTTGGTCCTTTATGGGTTAATGCTTCCTCCACCCTCATTTCTTCCCCCTAAAAGATGTTGCCTACCAAAAGTGTTGGCTATATTCAGACAATGATCATTTAGTACTTGAATTATTGGCTTTATGACACATGTCAAAAATTCCCCAAAAATCTTAATTGACCATTAGTGTGTCAATGACTTAGGGCGGCTTCACACTATGGCCAAAGGTCGAGAGGCTGTCGGTTTCCACCAATCAGATTGCACAAAGCCGAGAGTCTGGCCTCTCAAGCCTTCACACTAGAGGCCAAACTCCAAAGGCCGTCATCCACCATTTGCCTACATGGCAGCACTTTATCATTCAAGATTGATGGCCTTTGGGTAAGAGTTTGGGTCTAGCAAAATGCTGGACCCAAACTATGAGCAAGAGGCCATCAGTTTCAGCATTTATTACTATCAGTTTTAGCATTTACTGTTTATTTTCAGCAAATTTGCTTGACCTCTTAGCAAAATTTGGCCACTCAATTTGACAGTCTCTTGACTTGTCCGGTCATAGTGTAAAGCCGCCCTTAGTTTGAATTTACAGCCCCAATGAGATTCATGTGCTACCCAAGTACCCAGTTACAATATACAACACAAGAGAACGCATACAAAACAGCAACATCCTTTATGAGTTAACACGGAGGTGTCACTTTAAAATTTCCCTTCGTTTATCAAATATATCATAATTTAGATAAAAAGGAACACATAGAAGAATAACATGGATTTTCATTGTTGTTTTTGAATAGAGGGCTTGCTATGAGGGTGAAATCAGTTAACGAAAATCCTGATTATATTTATAAAAGAGTAAAATCAGCTGCTATGACGTGGCATGCAATGGTAGAATATGGTCATGAATGGCAAAACGTGTTTTGCATTGCCAACTCCAAAATGACGGTGTGTCCACGTCATCCTGCAACACGTGGCGCCAATTGCCTTGTAGATGTAGAAGAAGCAAAAAACATGGCTGAACGCATTTTTGAAGGTCGATTAAAATCTAAAGATGTATCTTTGTTGGCCGAAAGTGCAACAAAGGCTAAAGAAATTGCGGAAACGGTACCAATTATTATCACTAAAAATCATAATGTAGCTTTCATACTGAATTTAATAAAAGCTACTCCCTCAGTCCCAAAATGATTGTCCTTAATTTTTATTGCAACATTATTGCACTATTTTAGTTGATTATGATAAAAGTAATATGATTCGTCTAAATACAAATTCTGCACTACAAGAATCAATAAAGTGGTTGCACAAATTTGCCCACTTTTATTTTTGAGTGGAATGCAAGAACAATTTCATACAATTTACCCAAAATAATGAAAAAAACTTAGGATTGAATGTGGGCAATCATTTTAGGACTAAGGGAGTACCAAGTTTTTGGAGTATTGAACATGTTGATTGAACTGTGCATATTTCAAGATATTTGACCAAAATAGTACGCCAATCCAAACAACCTTTAGGGGCGCTCCACATTATGTCCCACATCTCACGTCCCTTTGAAATTTGAGAATGTGATTGGTGTAAAGCCAAAAGTTAAGACTAGGTGCTTCACACTATCTCAAGTCCCACATCTTGGTTCATTGTGCAGCATTTTTTGGAATTTTGACATGTAGAAGGTGAGACTTCACTCAAGTTTTGGGTCAATCATTTTGCTAAACACATCTTTCAACCCACGTTCCACTAATATTTGTGCATAAAATATTCATGTCTTTTTTCAACACTCCTTGCCCTTGACAATTTGATGAAACTATGATCTTACCTTGAGATAGAATTTGCACATATGACACATGGGACATAGTGTGAAGCGCCCTTTACCCTTGAACATTTGAGAGTGCAGTTGCGACCAAAATGATATGAGGTGTTTTTCTTGTATTTGGAATAGATTTACACCTTCACTACATTTGAGATCAATAAAGAAGTTGGAGAATAGATCAAAACGGTTTTAGTGAGCTACTTGAGATCCTAAATTAAAATTTCTTATTGGTAACAAATACCAATTATATAGCAATGTATAAACTATGCGGTATGGTCATTTAAGGGTCAACAACACTTGATTGTATATCGTAGTCCTATTAGGATGATTTGCTAAGATTTTTTTTTACTTTTCTAGTTCAATTCAACAATGATTTTATTAGTTCTAATTGGATATTGTAGTTTTCTAATGAGATATTGGTTTATTTGTTTCAAATTCTTTGTATGATATGGTAGGCAGCTCAAGAAGCAGAAGAAGCAAGGATTAAAGCGGAAGAGGCTGCAAAACAATATTTTAATACTCAAATAGCAGAGGTAGAGGCTGAAAATTTATTAGATGCTATAGTGGGGATAATCCCCGTAGCCAAAGAGCTTGTAAAAGAAACTTCAGTGGGAATGGTTGCACAGTCACTTGAAGATGCAAAATCATTTGTCAAGCAAGTTCAAATGGCATCAATTAAAAGTGAAGAAGCTACAATGGAAGCTCAAAAAGCATTTGATAAAGCCAAGGTACATATGGTTGAAAAATTACAAAAAAGCGAATCTAAGGGGCACAAAACTACAAAAAGAGCCACGATTTTAAGTATATTAATTACATATTCAGCAAAATACAAATAAAAACACACTGACTAAATTGCAATTAGGCTATCCTTTGCTCACTTCTCTTCATCAATTGGAAATTACTTGTTGCTTGTCTTTCGTTCCTCAACTTTTCTCCTTTAAATTCCCTACTCACATTTGTAAGCATTGCACCCCCTTCTTGCCACACTTTTGCGATGCATTTGAGTGTTCACAACATATTTTGCACAACTGTTGTGGCAATTCTTTTGTGATAGGTCAATGTGCTAAATACTAGTGCAACAATAAGATTGTGGGTGTGCCCCTATATATAATCACTTTCAATAAACACCTTACTTTTTTGGCTTACTTTGTGATTTTGTGCGTTTCTTTCTTGAAAAAAGCATATACCATTGTACCAAAAGATATCAATGGGATAGAATTCCCTATTTGGAGTATATTTGTTTAAATGAGCAAACGTATCTGAAGTATTGTGTATATATGTGTATATAGATATGATTGTAGAAGCTTTTATACAAGTTTTTATCAAATATTCACTAATAGTACAAGATCTTAAAATTTGTTAAATAACTTAATCTAGAATAAAAAACACTTCAATAACTTGTCCAAACTATGAGCTCCCATTGTTTTACGAAATTCTACCTTAGCATCCTGATTTTGACAAAGATATTAAAAGCAAAAAGAAAACCAAAATAATTAAACATACTTAGCATTGTTATATAAAATTAGATTCACATATTTTCATAGACTGTATAAATGTGTTATAGGAAGCAACAGAAAAGGCTGAAGCAGCCATACATTGTAGGGAAGTTGCATGGAAAGCCATGGAAGAAGCTTTAAAGTCATTGGAATTTGCAGAGGAAGCAAAGAAAAAGGCTTTAGAGGCAAATGAAGTTGCTCAAACATATTTGAAACCAAAACCACCTCCTGTAGAAGGAGAGGAAAACGTTGCTCCACCAATAGCACCACCGCCACCACCTCCACCTCCGGTACCATATCATTTAAATATCAATATTATAAAGCGTCAGGCGTTTGTTTGTCACACAATATTCAAAATTCTTTATTAACCCTAAAGGATCATTGTTCCCTTTTAGACAAATGGGATTTCAAGCATGTACCTACAATCATATTAGTTTGGATAATTTTTGGAATTTTTATTGAATGTGGGGAGTTCAAAAATCTACGTGGACATCAAATTTTTTCTTCATTTCAACATTTGACAAAGAAATTATGTAGGAAATTAAATAAAATTAGGGGAAGAGGGGGAGTTTGGGCAAGGCATCTTCTTTGTATGTGGGTGTTGATTTCAAAAAGGGTCAGTCTGCTTGGTCTTTTACATAGAGGAATTGAACCTAAACTTTTTGTAGAGTAAAGCTTCTTAATGTAAGAGTGGTAAAAGACTTGTGAAAGTTTTAGGCACAAAGGAAAAGAAAAATCCCTTTGATTTGGATGTCAACATCTTACTCTTCTTCATCTAAAATGAGGTATTTTGTTTTCCCACAAGTACCTCATGTAGTCTTGGACTCTTGGGCAAGATCCTAAGGTTGGATATGCAAAAGAATTTTTCCCTTATCTTATTACTCATTCCCCTAAATGTGATAATTTTGAGTGACTTTTACACACAAAAAAGGGCTTGATCCTCTAGAGATTAACACCATGAGTTTAAAATTCTTTATCTGAAATCAATGGGTGTCTCTCAATCACCCAAGATTTGAAATTTAAAAGGAAAGAAAAAAAAAGAAAAAGGCAAAGAAAGGGTGGGTAACGAGTCGTTTTTTAAAATCATTAAAAATGAAGAAAGAGACAACACAAAGCGCATGCAAGGCATACTTAATTACTTAAATAGTATGTATATACAAAATTTAACGTGTTGGAAATCGTAAGAATCTTCAAAAGAGCAATGCATGTTTTACACAATGAAACAAATGCATATCAAATACATATACTTTCAAACTTAAAACCACAATGACGATTCAACTAATTGTAATGATGCAGTAACATGCAATATTCTCACAAAGTGTTAGAAAAGTTACTTTTTATGAGTTTTAAACATATTTCAGTGCATTTTTCTCAAGTACACATTCATCAATACTAATTATCCATCATTCTCATGAATTATCAAGGATAATCATTAGTTCTTACCAAAAGTTAACGTCTTCAATTGTTTTGAATGTTTGATGTTAAATATTCCTAACCAAAATGAGACTAATTAAATTAGTAAGAATCAGAATTGTAAATAAGTGATGTCGTATTTGTTTTTTAATTGGGGGTTTTTTTTTTTGGTTCTTCCGTAGTTGGAAGTGGTGCCACCCCCTATTGAAGGGGACCCAAATGGAGAGGAAGGCCAACCTGACATAGATCCTGAAGAACAAAAGCGCATAATTGCAAGTGAGTTTTATTGCTATCTATCTCCTAATTTGTTTATTTTTATCAAAAAAATCGATGGCAAGTTTCATTTAATAATTTGATATTCAACTTCTACTTATGTTGCAATGATCAAGAGGTCAGTGCCAACTCTGTGAGTGTGCATTCAACTTCACACCTCAACTAAACTTGTAAGGTGGTAAAGGGGGAATAAGAGGCTAAAGGAATAAAAATGTTGGAATAAATTAATTTTAGAAAAATTGGTACTTGATTTTTTTAAAGGGGTTTTGATTTTTTTTGTTAACACAATTTTTATAATAAAGTCCACGTTCTTATTTTCAAAATATTCAAATGTTATCATGTGGCCATTTTTAAGTGAATAAAAACTAGGGACATAGTGTGAAGTTACAAATCCCAAATTTCAACACAATTTTCAATCTCTAACCAACCAAATTTGATCATTTAAGAGGATGTAGGACTTGGTGTGAAGTTATAAACCTTACTTTTCAAACTCTTTACCAGAAGAAACTTTTCAAATTTAGTGGAACATGAGACTTGGGCCATAGCGTAAACCACCTTATTACCCATTTTGTTTATATCTATATTAGAAAAAATATAATTTTTTATTTTGTTTTGTTTACGTAAAGAGCACGCAGAAAGTTTAACACAAAGGACATTTTTTGTTGTTGCATAGAGACATTGTTTGCTCGGTGGAATGAAATTGAAAAGAGCTACTTTGAGGCTCTCCCAAGGGCATACCAGAAAATCCGGAGAGAGCGAACTACGACATATGATTTAATGGTTAAGGTGTATGGTTTTATTTGCAAAGGAACAAAAGTCGAAAAGCACCTATCTAAAATAATAATCGATTCACTCAATATCAAAACAATTAAGCTGTATATTATAGGTAGTCAATGCAAACAAATGTGGTTTCCCATTGTAAATAATAAAAGGATTGCTCTTACTCTTTCCAATTGTGTATTGGTTCGGTGATTAGTCCTTGCCAATAAACAATGATGGGGACTTCACATAAAGAATGTTGATAATTACAAAATCACCATTCTCTAAATTTCGCTAAAATTCACCTTAGAGTTAATGACTTTGACACATTGTTTGGGGTTAGGGTAAAACAAGTACATTACTTTACAAACAAAGGTAAAAAGTAAAAATATTTTAAAGTCGATCATTCATATTTTGCTCCAAGGTTTCTAAACAAAGTCAGGGTCTCTAAATCCAAACACAAATTCAAAACTCCCAAATTCAAACTCGTAATGGTAAATTTAGAAAATTTGAAAATTTTGGGCATGTGAAAAAGCAAGGGTTTTTCACGTTGGCTCACAAGGTGATAGTGTTTATTTTAACAAAAGAGCCCTCTCAACTTGGCTAAGTTTCGGCTAACTTAGTAAGTTAGTGAATACTATCAAACACTTATGCATTTATTTCAAAACTTAAGACAGCTTATATTTTTATTGTCCTTTGCAAACATCATTTCATCCAAATTAGTTGGCCACTTTGAGTCTTCCAAGAGTTCCGTTTATCTTTCTATGTTATTTTTTATTTCATTTTTCTTCAAATAACCCATCTCTTACTTTTTAAGACATTTTAGGCAAACCTACTGTGTGCAATAAACTTTGCTGTATTGGAAATAGGGAAAATTTTATGGATACCCTTCAAGTTTGCAATATTTACATAGATATCCTTGGTTTTTCAAGAATTACTCAGATACCATTGGACCATAATTTCATGCATTTGTTTTGTTGTGCATGTCACTTTCCTCCTCCTTTTGCACGCATATTGCTTATTTTTTCTTTCATTACATTCCCTTCTTCAACGTTGATCATGAAGAAAGTACAAGCACAACAAATAAATGCCTAAAAATTATGGTCCCAGCATATTTGTGTAATTTCTGAAAAAACAGTGGTATCTATGTAAATATTGCAAACTTCAGGGGTATCCATGAAATTTTCCCTTGGAAATAAAATTATGCATTTTGGAAAAAACTTCGCTAGAAATTGAAGTTCTTTTTCTTCTATCACACATTTACAATTCTGACTAATAAATCCTTATTAATACTGTTTCCAGCTGAGGACTGATTTCCTGGCGTTGCTGAAGCTCAAGAGCGATTGCCAAGAGATTTTTGATGAGTACCAGGCAAGTTCACCAGCTATCATCAATTAGTATGGCAAAATTAACACTAAGTAAATAGTATCACAAATAGCTATACTACTAAGTGGGAAGAGTTCTTTCATTGTGCCCTTTTCCAGACATTGCTAGAACTTTTTGTTGTAAGTTGAAGCAACAAAAGAAATCCAATATACAAGACACTAAGTGCCCTCCAACCATGTATTATATAATCAACAAATTGTCAAGAGCCTCTTAGCAAAGTTTTAAAAAGTAGCATTGTGATGAAGGTAATTAATATTTCTGGTCTCAAAAAATGATTGAAATGATGATACATTAGGGTTAGATTCTAGACCAATTGTGAGATGTTGGTTTTTCATAAAGTACATCATTATGAGATTCTAGACCAATTTATTTGTGGGATATTAGTCTTTTGTATAGTTGAATGTTGCATTACCTATGCATGTCCTACTTGCGCAAAGCGTGTGCATGTATATTAATTTCAATTAAGTTTGAACACTCCAAAGTCTAAACATACAAAAACATGTCATAAGGCAAAGGAAAATTGGAAGCTTTTTTCCATTTGTGGATTTTGTAATTGCATGGGGGAGGTCCTTAGATAGGGCCCAGCCTAAGCTTGCACAATTTGGTTCCAAATGAGTATTTGAGAAGATTTTGAGAAGATTTTGAGCTTCATAGGCTAAAATCAAGAATTTTCCAATTATTGCCATTTTTTCAACCAATTATTCACAAGTATAAATCAAAATTGCTTATATTTGTATTATGATGCATGACACTTGCAAACAAAAATTCCCAAATTTCCCAAATTTGAGCGGTTAGTTTACTACTCAGTTAAAAAAAAGTTATAAAAAATCCAACACCATTAGAATGAAGCCTAGTTTCTGTTCTTCTTGTTATTGGACTTGTTTTTGAGCTAATGAGAATATGTGTTATACTTTAATATGTCTTGTTGAGAAATATGTGTTGTATTTTAGTATGTCTTGTTGAGGCAATAGCTGTTAGTTTTAAGTGTTATGCACTATTTGGTTACACCTTTTGCAGTTTTTTTTAATCAAATAAACTCAAATTTTATCAAGTGTTTTTGCCGTTTCATTCGGCTCACTTCTAATGTGTTTTGGTTCCTCCCAACCACCATTGTGCATAGTTCAAATTTGTCTTCATAACCAAAAATTAGTTAAACACAACGTGTAGTTAAAATTTGGATACATACACATACATATAGATTAATTACCATATTTGGTACGAATAACATTAAAAAAAAAAAAAAAAAAAACAGGAAAATTACAACAAGCAAGAGTGGTCATTTTTTGATAACAAGAGCAGCCAAGCTGCACTAGAGAAGCAGGCTGCAGATGTTGCGGAACAATTGAGGAGCCATTGCAATGAACGCTGCCAGGTATGTATATTACTTTCCACTACACTAATATTGATACTTAGGGCCAGTTCACACTATGGCCACTATGGCCAAAGGTCGGGAGGTCGTTGATTTCTACCAATCAGATTGCAAAAAATTAGGAGTTTGGTCTCTCAATCCTTCATACTAGAGGCTAAAGTCCAAATTCTCTCATCCCCATGATGACATCATCCTTTCATCCCAAACGACGACCTCTTAAGAAAAGTTTGGGCCAAGCAAAAGTGGAAACCCAAACTCTAATTGAGAGGTCGTCAAAATTTTCTCACAAAACAATCAAAAGCTCACAAAATCTTGGCCATTAGAGTTGGAAGCTCTAATAAATGCTATGAACTTTGGACTTTGGACTTTGGGCTTGGCCTTTGGAGGCTTCACACTATGCCCATTCTAGTTGAGAGGCCGTGGAAGGTCATTGTCAAGAGTTTGACTTTTGAACTTGGCCTTTGGAGGCTTCATGCTAAGGATGGCCAAAGGTGTCAAAAATAATATTTTTTAACGTATTTTCAGCACATTTCTTTAGCCTTTCAACAAAGTTTGGCCACTCAATCCCACAGCCTCTTGACTTGGTCGACCATTGTGTGAAGTGGCCCTTAGTATTATGGTGCTTAATTGCTTATAATGTTACTTACCTTATCATTTAACTCACAACTCTAATTCTTATTTAGTTGAAACTTAATGTTCACATTGACAATTAGTGTTAACATTGAATACTAATTGAGTGCAAGCTAAACTATTATAATCATATTTTTTTAAAATGGTGAAAATTTAGATGATAAACATTGGTCATGTTGACATTTAGTGTTTAGAACATTAGCAGTATTGTTGACATTTAGTATTACAGTTTGTAATCAGTATTGCCGGCCAATAGTAGATATCATTATTAATGGAGTGTTCACAAATGTGAGTAAAGATACACCAAAATCATTATCCTTTTATTTCTTCTACCTATAATAAATTGTGAATATCAAAGTGTTTTACATTTGAAACCTTTAGAACGTCTTTCAGTGTTTGCATATTATAGAGCAACTTGAATTACTTACGGAAATTGCATTTGGAAGCAATCCAAAATGAGGATTTAATGTTTGAGTACATTTGATTTAGTATTTAGACGCTACTTTAAGGTAGTTACATGTCAAACTAGGGTGAGGCCACTTGTTACAATAATATCTCATCAAGATTGTTCTTTATTTTATAACTTCATACATAAGTGTTTTCATTTTTATTAAAGACATTAAATATATTTAAGGGAAAACTTGATGAACACCCCTAAATTTTGCAATTTTTGAAAAATTAGGGTCATTTGTACTAATATTGCAAATTTCAAGGATAACCATCAAAATTTCCTTATATTTAGTAAGTAAATGGGTGATTGAGGTGCTGCCATGTAGATTCTTAAAGTTTTCAAAAATAAAATAAATAATTTCTATGTGAGCCAACAAGATAAACATAAAATTTCAAAACAATGTTGAAACATCCATTCTATTAGGTGGATACCATTCATTATACTATTTATGTGAAAAACAATTGAGTTGTATAGTGTCTTTTATTGTTAGTTTGTCACGATTGTAGCACTTCTTTGACATCTTTTTGCATAAAGAAACGCCATTTTCAAAACACCCTTTTTTTTACTTTTAAAGGTTAATGAAGATATAAGAGACTTTGCCTCTTGCCACCATTCATCCCAAATATAAAACATAAGTTCTTCCAACATTTGCGTGATGTGCTGATTTTAATAGGAAGGCAAATAAGGCACTTGTGGATGATAAATAGTGCATTTGTGAAAGATAACTAAAGTGCTTGTGGAATATAAATACTTTATTATTTTTACTTATTGTAATTGACACATTTGCAGCAAGCACAAGAATACTTGGAGCAACAGCTCAATGAATTTAGAGATTCTCGTAAAGCAATGTTTGCTACTTTGTTTACTAACTTTGTGCAAGCCGAGGTACTTTTAAAAACCAATATTGTATCCCACTCTCGCTACATTTTGAGAGAATATACTGTACGAACACAACATAAGTTTGCTCTGTTTTAACTTGAAATATGAGCATTTCAACTCCCATATAATCAAATTTACAACTCGCATTAATTGATGTACCTACTACCACTCTCCTTGTATAAAACATTTGTCTTCCTCCTAAATAATTTAATATCGACTAGTACGTAACTCCATGCGATTTCACAAAGCTCATTTGCCAAATTCAGTAGTAAAATCCATTGATAATAAATATTGAAATTTGTTCAATTTTCAAATTAGATGTTCACTTGATGAATTAGATGCTTCATCTTAACTCTATGGAGGAATTTTGAAAAACCTTGCCATGTTGGCTATATGATTTAATGGCCATTTATGGTGCTTTTCACCACAAAATTTTCAACTTGCTTATTTTGAATAATCTCATGCCATATCCATTTTCAACCTCATATCGTACACAACAATTTTTTTTACCTTTGCTAGTGCCAAAGTATTTTTCTCATATGAGATTCAAATGAGTCTCTACCAATATATTATAAAGCCTTCATGCAAAACTCAAAATTCTCTAACAATACTAAAGATTCAAAATTCTCTAGTATAAAGTATTGAGTGTCAAGCATCCAATGTCCCGGAAATCCAAAACTCAAAGAGGGGGGGAGAGGAAAGGGCAAGGAAAGGGAGGATGAAAAGGTGAAAAGTCACCAAAAATTTGAGGTTTTGGAGGGAGAGAAAAATGTAAGGGAAAGAAGGGTGAAACTTGAAATTAAAGAGAGATAGGCAAAGCATACTCATGTAAGATAAGGCACTTAATAAAATGAAGTGTTTGAAAAATCGTCTTGTTTTTTTTATTTTGTTTATTTGTTTGTTTTTTGTGTGATATGAGTAGAAATCCTTTATGGTAAGAGTTGGGGACGATTCAATTTTGATACTTGGGTGACATAGCTCTATTTTTGCTAAATTTGAAGTGTGATTTGTGTGTAGTTGGACAGGCACGTTGACTCTTGCAGCTTGGTTCATGGCTACCTCACAAAGACTTCGGACGAAGACCCTCCTTTCGCAGAGGCCTTCAGATGTAATTTATCAGAAATATTGGAATCCCCACTAGTTTCATTTCCCATTCCCTTTTGGATGACCACCCTTGAACAACCCTACCCGGAACTCTACAAGGTAAACTATTAATAAGCCAAATAGCCTCCTTCATTTTGGTAAAATAATATTATTTAATTCTATACATATTAGCATTTATATGTTATTTAATCAAAACTAGGGGGTTACATGGACCCACTGTTCAAATTTTGAATGCCTAAATAACATAATAGGGTGCCAATCCTATAAAATCTGATTTGTTTAAACACTTGTACAACACAAACCTCTAAAATCTTTTCTAGAGTTGAAAGCTCACAAGTTCAAAAAACAGCTACTTGATCGGAAAAAAAAAAACATCTTGTAAATGATTAAAGCCCAAACTTTGCATGGTTTTGGAATATAAGATTCTTCAATTGATCTTCAATACACTTACATTTGGTACTTCAAATATTCATAGTTTGTGCATATCGTGTACAAAAGAACACCAAAAGGAGACATAGTTGTATTCAATTTCATTTAAAATATAGTTGAAAATTAAAACAATTTAACACTGAAAATTATCTTTAAATGTTTTGTTTGACAAATTTTCAAGGGGAAATTACAAATAGGGGCATGAAAACGTAACTTATTACAAGTAGGGGCACAATTACAAAAAATAATAGTTTTTTGTAATTTTTTTTGATTTGGACAATGGTTGGTTTAGACACATCCCATCAAATGTTAGCTAATTTCAGAAAAAATTAAAGGTCTCTCCAAATCAAGCCTAAAAAAATAAATTTTAGTAAAGGGGATGGAAATTTTTGAAAACTTTTAATTCTTTTGGAAGTTAGCTAACATTTAATGCGATGTATCTAAATCAACCAATGTTCAAACCAAAAAACATTACAAAAAATTATAGTTTTTTTGAAAATTGTGCCTGTATTTGTAATTATTTTGAAATTGTGCCCCTGTCTGTAATATTTTACGTTTTCATGCCCCTATTTGAAATTTCCCCAACTCTCAATGTAGTAATTTATCTTTAGATATGCTCAAATTGACAAGGTTTCAATATAATTAATTGTGGGTTGCAAAATTCCTTGCTAAGGCATCTAACATGGCTAGGATTCTTTTTCAAATATGATGCACATGAAGTAATCAATGTAAAAAAGTAGCAAACATCAAGCTAATTTCTAAGACCACTTCTAGATGTCTTTTTAAATGAAGGAATAAAATTTTGCTAAATTTAACTATAATTTGGACTATTTGTGCACTTTTTTGACTGTGTTTGCAAAACAACAAAATATTTTTTAATGTTGAGGAACAGAGATTCCTTGATGTTACATGAAGTTCTGCAATGTCTTGCATAGATCTCATGATGTTTTGCATATATCTCCAAATCTAGTTATTTTGGATTCCTATTTTTGAATTTTGAAGTGCTTAAATTTAGTTAAATACTAGTGGTTGGCGTTTGCTATGCTATGCATTCACCATCAAATTTTTATTATGATTTTCATATGTTACATAGAATGCAAAGTAAAAACTCTAGTAAGAATACATTATTTGTTAATTTGGGGAAAACACTTTCCCAAAATGGATTTTGGGGATATTGAAGCTTGTATTTGTGAGAATATTTTGGCGAATTAAAGTGACTTTTTTATAATTCCTTCAAAATAATTCATCATTGATGTAAGGTTTTGAAGAAATTATCATAAACTTCACTCTAAATTACCTAAAAATACTAAAAACAAAATATCCAAAAGTCCTAAAATCAATATTTTTCATAAATAAAAGAATATTGCTTTTAAGTTTTCAAATTATATCTATGTGATAGTATCAAAAAATGGACATATGATATCACAAGCTAGATATGTGATATTACAAAGGTCATATGTGATATTAAGGAGATTCTTGTGATTTTAGTAGTATGATGACATAATTCATACTTATATCAATTAATATAAATTAATATAGGTGTTGTGCCAAGCATTTCTCATAGCTAATCAATTATTGGACAAAATTATTGGAAGAGAATCGCTAGGACCATCTATCATTGGTCCTCCTGCACCTCCACCTGAGCGCCCATCTATGAGACGAACATCATTACGAGGTTCTACAAAAGGCTCTACAAAAGGCTCCATAAAAGGATCAGCAAAAGGTTCTATAAAAGGTTCTGCACGAGGCTCTACAAAAGGTTCAACCAAAGGTTCCGTTAAGGGCTCAATCCAAGTAAATTTTTATATGACATTTTTCAAACCGTCTCATTCATACTTTTTACAAAACTTCCATATTTTATAAACGTTGTAAAAGATAATAAACTCTGGTCAAGAAAATTTTAAACTCCAAGTATCTAAAGTTTAGAAAAGTGCTCATTTCACTTTGTAAGTAAGTTTTCTAAGTGGTTTGACCAACATTGTCCACACTCTAACTGAGACCATTACACTACCCCCACATACCGAATTTTTCTACATAGACAATGGTTTTTAAAATAAAAAGACAGTATCGTGTTGGACAACATAAAGCTTTTAAAAAGAATAGCAACAACAAAAATATCATATTGCAAAATGCTTAGAACATATTGAACCCTCTACAAACGTTGTAATAAGGTGAGAGCAGAGATCGAGGCTATTGAATTGAAATTGAAACTAATAAATGAAAGACATCTAAGGGAATGAAAATTATTCAAAAATTTACTACCAGAAAACTGCGTTGGAACCCACCTTTTTATATAAGGTAGTTCTTGTTGAGTTCATTGTTTCCAATGCAAAATTTTGTTGAACAAAGTAAAATTTTGTGCTGAAAACATGGAACTCAACATGAACTACCTTACATAAAAAGGTGAGTTCCAACGCAATTTTCTTCTAGTGATTGATAAAAACACTTCAATGGATGAAAATGGATGTCATCCTCAAGTGACTATGGATAGTCCAAAGGTCCACAATCGAAAAACATGTTTTAAATAAAAAAGTAACAACTTACCATTTTATCAATTTGTGGTCCCTATTAATATCACTAGGAGGTTTCTCAATAGTGGGCCAATCCACGCTCAAAGAATCTAGTTTTGAAGGATGTACATATTCTAAGAATCTAGCTTGACCACCATAATTATGTACCATCCAAATTTGCCTTCATGATCCAAGAATGAGTTAATTTCATTTGGTTGTACGGAAGAAAAAAAGAATTGATTTGACAAAAGATAATTAATTGAATGAAAAACGATTAATTGGATGAATTTTTCCATTGTAGCTGATGATTTTAGTTTGTTATATGTTTTATTTTGTTATTTTTTCAAAAGGGGCAACTGCTCTGCAATGAAAATACAGGGAGAATCGGTGCCAAAGGTGGAAGGACCCCCACCAGGGGAGGACCAGGGTGGTTTGCCACAAGAGCCAGCATCCCTGGTGAGGCCCATTGAGAGAATGGAGGTGCCCATGGACCCTGTCGTGAACCCAGCTATTGCCAGGGACCACCAAATCTTTTATTACCGCCTTGAACTCATTGGTATGAATTCTATATCTTGTGCAAATTTCGACAATTCCAATGAAAGAATGTTAGTTTGATACCATTTGTGAAAATACTATTTGTGTGTCTCTGAAATGGATATTTTTGTAACCAATCTATACCACCAAGCAAAAGCTTTCTCCCTACGTGCCCTTTTTCAAAACCTTCTAAAACTTTGGAGTAAGTTGTAAGAAAAAAAGGGTGTTTTTTAGGAGTAAAATTGTTGATTGCAGTTGCCATATACGTCTAGCTTGGGCAAATTATGTGACTGTGTATTAGTATGTAAAGAAGGAGGTGCTAAATGTTACTTTTATGTAAAGACCTCAAAATGGGGGGGGGGGGGGACGCAAAAACAAGGAGGCTTGGCCCAAACCCAGCAAATGTAGTTTAGAAATGTGTTCTTGAACGAGCTCATTTGCCTTTTTAAAGGGATCATCAACATTGGAACATTTTCCAATGATTTTTTTTTTTTGAAAACAATTGAATGTTGCAAATAACCTACGTTTGTTCATATTAATTTTACTCTTTTTTGGAACCAACTAAAAATCATGAAAACTTTGTGTGATGAACTACGCCTTTAGAACTGGGACATGTTTAGGATCCTCTCCTTTCATTGGGGGATTTAAATAGAGTTGTGGGAAGAAATCACTTTGGATACAAGAGTAGTTGCGTCATTCTTTTAGTTCCTACTACTTGTTGCAATAATTTAATTTTAGGAGAGAAATTTTAACTTCACCAACTAAAATCTAGCATTTCCCATTTAGTCTCAATTGATTTTTTGCAAGATGGCGTCAGATGTTTTTATATTTATATTAAAATACACTGCAATCAGTCTTTTCTGTAAAAATTGACTAATTGCTAGTAGTTTCATGTTCAACCAATTTTTATGCAACTTCAAATATTCGACAAGACACTAAATGCCGGTTCTCCCCAAACATTGGCAACAAAGGCATGCGTCAAAGGATAAGATGAAAATATTAATTTTAGGAATTGGATTAAAAATGGACTTGGAAAACTCAAATTAACAATATGAATTAGTTGATATCAAATTCCTAAAATGAGAATTCTATATCTTACACACTATTTACCCTCTTACATACTATTTACCTTCTTACATACTATTTACCTTGGGTGGGACATCTTGTGGGAATATTATTGATAAATTCAGCTAGAAATGCATGCATCAACTATGAGGAGATCTACCCAACAATCACTAACACACAAAAATACTTGGCTGCCATGATCATTGACATCAACAATGTAATGTTTATATTCCAAATCTCTTCCCTAGTAGCAAAATCTAATATATAGTATACGGTAAGAGGTCTCCACAGAGGAGTTTTTACAATTTAAATGTATGGAGCCGCTACCTAAAGCTGAAAATGAGCATTTGTATTGAAAACTCTTGTGTGGAGATTCCTTATAAGCATAAAGAAATAGTCAAGGGATTAATGTACCTCATGTGATAAACCATGCAGAGATTTACTTTACATGAGCTTTTCTGCGTAAGGCATCCGCCCAATGAAAACTTTGGAAATTATGGACATAAGTTGCTTTCATTATAAGACAAATGTGATCAACAATTGGTTCACAATGATTGTAAATGTTCACAATGACTATGTATAGCTAAGTCATTTAACCCCTAAAGGATCGAGCCATTTTTTTTTTTAGTGAAAATCACTCAAAACTGCCACTTTTGGGGAGTTAGTAAGAAGGTTTTTTTTTTTTTTTTTTTAAATTTGGGAAATCCAATTGTAAGATCTTGCCCTAGACTTGATTAGGTACTTGTTAAAAAAAAAATCAGGTCATTCCAAATGGACATGAGTGAGATATTTACATCTAAAGTGAAAAGAAAAGTTTTTTTTCATGCTGCCCCAAAATTTCAGAAGCCTTTGACCACTCTTATAACAAAAAAGTTGCTCTACGCAACTTTGCGCTTTATTTTTCCCTTGTAGGAGATCAAGTTAGCTATGTGTTGGAGAATTTTCAAATCAATTGGAACTATACAACACATGGGAAAAAATAGTAAGTAAAAAGAAGTATAGAATGAGTCAAGTCACTAAATTGTTAATAATTTAATTATGGAAATGAAAAATGCTAATCCCAACGGTGATAATGTTGTGATAAACAATCTACTTCCTTACGTTTAATTGTTTTTCCAGAATATTGAAAATTGAGTAAAATAAAGGACTTCAAAGTTTATTTTAGAGTAGAGAATCCATAATTGCTTGCAAACAAAAACTCCTCATAACTTTGATCTCATTGATTGAAATTGAATGATTCAAAGCTTGTCACCTTTTAAAAAAATCTAAAGAACCAATTTCAAAATTTATTTAAAAAAATTAAATTTTAAAGAAGTTTTTGAACTGCCTAGGCGGGCGGTCCTCCCCAAATTTTTAGAATTCTTGCGTAACTTCTTCAATAATTGTCGGAATGAGGAAAAAATTAGATGCCCACTTAGATCTTTGAATTCTCCACCTTTGATAAAAGTTTCAGAAAATCACACAAAGTAGCTTATCCAAAGGTACATGCCTAAACTCCCACTTGTCCCCCAAAGGGACAACGGTCCTTTATGGGTTAATAGTTATTGTGGACATTTGCAATCATTGTGAATTAGTAACAACTTTTTCTTGTAAAGTTTAAGAAGCACAAATTTATTACAAGAAAAATTGTCTGCAATGACATGTCCAAATTAATTAAATGTGTCCAAATTGACTTAAAATGTCCAAAGTGACACTGTTCCCTTGTAGTGAAAAGAATACTTTGACTAAGTCTTTATGCATTTGATAGTCCACATATCAACTATCAACTTCATTGAACTTGTGAGTGGGAAGGACTAAGGTAGGAGCACCCATAAATGTCAAACTAAGGGTTTTGAACATGATGACTATTAATAGACAACTAGCAAATTATAGGATCCTATTAGGAACAGACAAAAAATGAGTTTTTGCTTTTGAATGATTTATTTGGGTACTATGAGAATAAGCTATGAATTTTTAAAGAGCAAACTGCCATGGCACCCATAACCACTTTTAAGATTTCATGTTCATGTGTTGTACATCCTTGTCATTACATCTATTCACTTCCAAAGATTTTCCAAGATTTTGGAGGAGATAGTTTAAGGGACACTGATGCTTATGGGTGCTCCTATCTTACACTAATAATGATATTTAGTGTTATGGTACTTGTAGTATTAATTACTCTATTGTTTGACTCATTCTAATTCTCATTTAGTTAACACTTGATGTTCAAGTTGACAATTAGTGTTACTGTTAGATAGTATTTTAGTGCAAGCTAAAATACCATGTCACTTTTTGATGAAATTTAGTTGACAAATAGTGTTCATGTTGATATGTAATGTTAATAACACTAGTGATATTGTTGTTGCATTTTATAGTTAGCATTGCCAAAACAAAATTCCATTATTAGAGTAGGTGAAAGGAAAGAGAAGTAATTGCCAGTAGCATGATTTTTGAATTGCTATTGGCTTTTAATTTGCAGAGAGAAATGAAAGTAGCTGAAGAATCAATTGTGTACATCAGGGACTCTGCAATAGAAAGGATCCCCATGTGGTACAAATGCTTCTTTGCTGAAGAAACTTTCTTCATTGCCGTTCCCAAGCTTGTCAAGGTACTTTATCTTCTCCCCCCTTACCAAGGAGCCCAATATCTCATCAAACCCATCCCCTAGGCTTGCAATTTTCTATCTAGTTTGAGGGGAGTTATAGTATAAGGTAAATGTGAAACATAAGATTCTAATAGTTTGTCAGCAAGTTATTAGATTCCAAAAAGTAATAAGGAGGTTAGGAAGCAATGAGAGGGGAGACCCAAAAAATAATAGAAAGTGAGTAAAATGAAATGTAAAAAAAAATCAGTCAAAATCTGATAAAAACTAGCTAGATTTTCAAGGAATGGCTAATTATAATATAAACATGTAGGCAATATCCAATACATGCACTAAAAAGCATGTTAAAAATGAGATGTATTAAGATTTTTACCAAGGAAGGGCAAGGTCTCCCTGGACATTGTCAAAATGTGTTGAATTGTGTAGTGTTGTCATGAAGCTATTAGATTCTAAATAAACAGATGTCGCAAGATGATGGGTACAATAGATAAGGATTGTTTGAAATATAGTGATTCACACTAGATAGACTTTAGAGGCTGCTCACACTACAGTCTCACACGTCCCATCTCTGCAAGTCCCACCTTAGCATGAGATCCCAACTTAATTGTATTGGTGAGGCTTGGGTTGAAAGTAGGGTTTGGCAAAATGGTTGATCAAAACATTAAGTGAATTCCCATATTATTTTGCTACAAGAATTCCAAAAAATATTGCCGTGTAAGCGAAAATACAATGAACCGGGATTTGGGAGGCAGTGTAAACTGTGAAGCACCAAGTCCAGCTGACCTCTTGAATAAATTAATTGATGTGCTGTGCAGGAGCCTGGGTCTCTAGTACCAATGGACGCTCTTCAGTGGCATGTCAGACTGCTCTACGCATTGGGCTCCAAATTCAAACCTGCAAGTAAGCCACTGCAAAAATCCAATTAAATCTTCTATTTTAATTTTGTCACAACGGTCACCTAATTCACAAGAATTAAGAATGAATGAGTAGTTAAGGTACTTCTATTCAATAACATATGCATTGAACCCAATGTTCACAAATGTGGCCAAATGCAGCAACTCTTCTATCGGTAGTTATTTTTTAAAGTAAAAAGTAAAAAGAAGAAAAAGAAGAAAAAGAAGAAAAAAAGGTCAGAATACCACAACTTGGTATAGTGCACGTACCCATTTGTGGTTCCAGAGTGGAAAATCTCAAAATTTTCACTTGGCAAAGAACATTGGGTTTTAGAAATTTAATTTAAAAATGTGTACAACAAGAAGATTGAAAAAAATTTGGGAACTTTGGATTCATGTTTGGATTCAAAAACACTGTGTGTCACCAAACAAGATAAAACCGACCAACTAAAAAAAAGGGCTAATTTTTACCTATTTTTCGTCTAGAAATGAAGCCAAGCTTTTCCATGTAGGGCCCACAACTAAGTATGTGCAGTATACCAAGCCACACATTACACTGTTAAAATTCAAACATTTAACACATTAAACAACAATTTGAAGCACTTGAGCTAACTATCCTATTAACAAGGCAATCAAAAAGTGGTCAATTTCTAGGGTGTTTTCAGAACCCTTCTTAAAGAAGTTAAAGGGTTGAAAAGAACCAAATTTGAGAGGTGAGGAGCTTTGGGGGGTTTTTGCAGAGGCATACATAGCGCTGGACGATGCGAAGACTTGGGTGCTGCAGATTCTGGAGGAGATTCACGAGCTTTTCAAAGAGGACCCTGCCCAGCGCCAGCAGCCTCGCCTTCCCAGCAACAAGGACGTCCCCTTAGGACCCTTCCAACGCTGGGTTGAGAAGCTCGACCTTGTCATGCAGGTAAAACCCTTTTGTCAATCAGCCGAAAAATAAAAATAAAAAATTAGTATTGAGAGACCTCAATGTACTCTTTGAATGTATAGAACTAAACATATCAGAAATCCCTACGTCCCTTGACATCTGTGTAGAAGGTGAACATGAAGAAGATGTCAATGTTGTACTAAATGTTGATAATGATAGTTTCATGTTTGGATGTCCGTACCTTATAAAGGACATCAACATAGTGGAAGGAAGACATTATAACCAACGCATTTCTTTTTGGCAATTTGTCGCCAAGTAGATTTGGACCAGTCTGCATTGTTCCCTCCATTTATTCTCCAATGAATAGTCAATAGTCGGAATCTGGCAAATGAAAAAAAATGCCCTAATTATAACCATACAAAGCATATATGATCATTTCAACATAGATTGATCAGAGATGACAGACAGGGTATAAATTAAAACAAGAAGATGAGCTATGCATTTCACTTTGAGATTAGTACTGCATTTCATGTCTTCACCAAATGGAATGAAGATTGTAGGGAATAGAAAAACAAACAAAAAACCAGCAAGCAAAACAAACAAAAATTGATTGGTAGTTGTGCAATAGAATCAAACTTGTGTTTGGGCATTCCTAGTTTTGTGAGCATTGCCCCTCAATTCTGCCGTCAAGCAAGCTTGGATGCCCTTAACCCTTAAAATGTCAAACGTGACCTGTCAGGTCACGATTTGTGAGTAAATTGCAAGCCTCTTGACTTTTAAGGGTTAGACCTAGCAACGTATATATATTTGTCCCCAAGTATATCGATAGTGGCAGTATAACAACAGATCATTTTGGCAAGTTTGAGAAATGCAAAACGGTCATAAAAGAAAAGAAATGAGGGCCCACTATTCAAGTTATAATGCAATTTATATCAGGCAACCTTGGAGGACGTGGACCCCCCAGAAGGAAACATGAGGCTTGTCATTGACTGGCGATTGTTCCTGGTGGCGTTGGCGGACACATACTTCGACTACTTTCTGTCCAAATCCACTGCTGATGACATCATGCACGCTCGCACTGGTAAACCCCAAAAAATAAAAAATAAAATAAATAAAATAAAAAAATCTACCTACCTAGAGAAACAGTCTTTCCATTAATCTATTACATAAGTATGAAGGGCAAGTCATCAATTTGGACAGCATCATAGAAAAAGTTGACATTAAAACTAGATCATGCTTAAAGAAGGGAAGGATGCTAAAGAAGGACAAGATAACAAGACATAACCCATGCTCTTTCATGTTTTTAATGTGTTACCATTTTTACAAGAAAAGATAAAGAAGTTTTCATTGAGGTTATATTGTACTGTTTTTGACCAATGGAATTCCTTTGCAGACTTCTTCTTGGTGGTGGCGACAAAAAGTTTGGCGGACCCCACTGATGAGTTCATTACTCTACAAGACTTCTTGGAGACTTGGGTTTGGTTCGACCCAGGTGAGCATAATCAACTCCCAGTGCCACCTTCAACTAAATACGGACTATCCAAATTCCATCACTAAAAGTCTAGAATCGGCTTTAGTTACAAAAGATTGATAGATTTGTTTAAATTTAAAAACATGCAAAACTTTGGAACAAAATATATGCAAAAATATTGGGCAATTTTCAATGTCTTAAGACATAGAAAGTCCATATTTAATGAACAGTCTATGTTTAGTCAAAATATGGCATCCAAACAAGTGGTTGTAAAATTTGATGGTTATGAAAATTACTAGGCAAGGGGATTAAGTTGCATTATGCTTCGCACCTTGCAGTTGTTGTAGACGATACGGAGACTATTGTGGACAGTGACGAAGAGGCTGAAGCTCAGGCCAGCTCTGAAGAAGCTAAGCCACCAGCGGCAACAGAAGTAGAGCCGAAAGAAGCAGCATGGGACTTCGCCACAGAAATGAAGAAGTTTGTGTTTGGGCTTTTGGACAAAGGCGAAGTGGGCCTGCCATGGCATAGCGTGCTGCTGTTCCTATGCCGCGACCCGGACAAAGAGACCAGAGTCTTCAAGGCTTTCAACGTTCTTGGAGCACCCATGTACTACACCATCAATCAAACTTTTGTCAAAGAGTCACATAAAAATCATTGCAAACATAAAAGGGAAAATTTCATGGATACCCCTGAAGCTTGCTATATTTTCATAGATACCCTGCTTTTTCAGAAATTTCACAAATACCCTTGGACCAAAATTTTCAGGCGTTTGTTTTGTTGTGCATGCCACTTCCCTTCTTCCTTTGTTTGCACACATAACAAGAAAGAAGTATTGTGCGTACATAGGAAGAAGGAAGTGACATGCACAACAAAAAAAAATGCCTATTTTTTGGTCTAAGGGTATTTGTGAAATATCTGAAAAAGCAGGGGTATGAAAATATGGCAAACTTCAGGGGTTTCCATGAAATTTTCCCAACATAAAAAAGATTGTTAGCAAACAATTTAAGGCACTTAAAAACAAGTACTTACAAGTTTTCCCTTCTTGTACAGGGGTCCAAAGGAAGTGACATTGACGCCAGAAGAGATGTTACGCTTGCGTTATCCGAATGGTGAAGAAGGAGCCGAACTTTCAGGATTAAAGCCATGGGACATTGCTTTCTTGAAGGTCAGTCTTGGCAGAATCTCCACTCTTGTAAATACTCCTGTTTACAAATCATTTACAGCTGCTAACTTTCCGCAACAAGATGCCACCAACATTCGAGGTTTGTGATTGATGTGTTCTAAACACGACTCTTGCTCAACAATACAAGAGATTCAAGTGAAGTGGGGGTAAGTGTGTGTAGATGATACTGGAAGAACTGGAAATGGAAAAAGCACGACTTCTTCAAAGCCCGGGTGATTCAACCGGAAGCGAACCTTGTCTTAGTGATTTCCCCAAGCCGCCACCTAAGAAACCGGTACGTGCCCTTTCCTTGAGTGTCATGGCCATGGCATTTACAGACCAATATTGAAGGGATCTCTTTTCCTTCTTCGCTATAACTCATGCCTTCCAGGTACAGTACTAAGGTATGCCACCATATTTGTGTAAATTTGTGATCACTAAGTATCAATACAGTGATGCTTGGATAAGGTCAACCTTTGTAAGAGAAAAGTTTGGATGTTGTCAAGGTCCCACTCTGCCCAGTTAAAATGGACTGTTTGTTAACGGTGAATACTTAATGCTTGGATGTAGTCAACGCATTGACCTTATCCAAGCATCACTGTAGTGTACATTTTAAAGTTAGAAATGTACCCCATTGATACACAAATAGGGTGCCTTACCTTGATATTCATTTTAAAGCTCCACTTCGACTCTAAGCTCCCCAAACATGCATGCTCACCTTTGAGATTGGTCCATGGGATTCTTCTTGAATGCCTAGCTCTCGGTCTGTGGAGCCTCAAGCATCCTAATCATCATCTCCACAGCTTCGGGGCGGAAATGATCCTGGTGGATGATAGTCTGGTTCTTCACCTTGTCAGTCCAGTGGCTTTGAAAATCTGGCAAATAGAAACTCGAAAATCTGTCAGAATTGCAAGCAAGACTTCCAGCTTCTGAGTTTTGGAGATATCGGTATAGTAAGCGCCCTCAATCCAGAAGCATATACATTTAACTTCACAAATTATCGGAAACAATTTCGAAGCCATACCAAATTCCCCGAGAAAACCCCTTGCATACTAAACCCTCAGCACTAAAAGTCGTTCCCTTAGTCGCTCAAGCTTCAATGGACCCTTGACATTTTAACGTTGCTGTGGGTGCAGTGGACGGGAATGGAGTGTGCGGAAGTCCAAAAGCCAAAACTACTATCAGTGTGTGAATTTGACGAAGTCATGGAAGAATTTCTGGGCCAAGTTCCCTCGCCGACACCCAGCTACACACCGCTTAGAGGCGTGTCATCTGAAGGCAATCGTGCCATCAAAACGTTCGTGGGTGCACTGGGTGACAAGCTTGGTGATCCGGTGAAGAGATTCACACTTGACGACGTGCTACATCGAGACGCAACGGCAAAGCTTCGAGCAGCTTTGTTCAAAATATATGGCCGTTCTTGCGCGTACCCAACTCCCCTGGACGTCGCAGTCAGACCATCACTTGTAAAAGCATCAATCAAAAAGTAAGAACGCAAGAGCTGACTGATATTGCAATTGGGAGTGGACTTACACAAAGATGTGCAAGTAAATAGGCGTACAGGTACTACCAGGTTTGCGAGCTCCAGTATTACCATCGTTTCGTACTCAAATTCCATGTGGTACCGTTTTTTGAGCGCTTAATGGCAACTCCTTGGATATTGAAACTTCTCAAGCAGATCTTCATATCGAGCAATAGCAAAGACGCTCTGCAGAGATCAATTCCAGCCTCCACACCTGCTTACAGACTTTCGTTTCCTCTTTTTCACTAATAGTAGATTCCCTCGGCTAACTAGTCACAACTTGCAGGTGATCATATCTTACAAAACTTGGTTGGAGGCTTTATCTACCAATTTAAGCAACAGGTCGTAAAGCTCTTTTAGTGGGGTCAAAGCAGATTGGAAAGGAACTATTACTATTCAGCTTCTTTCCATAGCCGCTCAATCCCATCCATGTGTGCCATTCCTACTACACCTACCACAGTGCCTTCACATTCCAGGAGGCGCTTCACCATAAGTTCGTCCCTCTCGTGCACCATAACCCTAACCTGCAGATCCCAGTATCTTTGTCAAACCCTCACCGGCACAGGACTTCAATTGCCGCATAATATAAGAGGAAGGATGCTTAATAGAAAATTTACGAATCTTTACTACACAATTTGAAACAAACTAGCGAGTCAGGTGTCAAGATCTTTGCACTCTTTGAACACTTTAGTCAATAGATATCAATAGGTCAAGAAATTTACCACGTCAGGAAAGGATTGTTCCATCCAGGTCATCATTTCTCTCACATTCTCCCGCGTTTTTAGTCTTTCCACAGCAGTCTCAAGATCGTGGTTCTCCATTTCTTTCATAAATGAAGGATATGTGTCAAGTTGTTGATTGGGGTTCTTCAGCATTTTTAATACGTCCCACACTGTGATGACGTCTCTCAATCTCTTTACAGTTTCCTGTTAAGATTCAACCGACACATTTTCAGTAAAACCTAGAAAAAAAATGATCTGTAGGAAAATTTTAAAAGCACTGTATTTTCAAGACACATGAGCACAATAACAAAGTGCTCGCAACATAATTAGACAAATGCCGGACATATATGAGCAGTATGTCCACGAAAACAACAACACAAGCTCCGAGAAGATCATACATGTACGTTCCGATCTATATAAAGAATCTCGGCATTCAGCCGCTGCGCCTCCTCCATGGCAACCTGAACATCGAACATCAATTAATCCAAAAGTAGCCGCAGAAAGTAAAGTTTCAACTGTAAAACGATCGCACTTTCTAACTATGATTGATAAAGAGGAACAGAGATCGCAGCAAAAACTCTCCATTTGCAGTTTTGCATGGCAAGGCAGTCCCAAAATACATAATAATAGATCACATTGAGAAGACAGGAAACTAACCCTGAACTCTTTGCCAGGCTCTACACCGGTGTTCCGAATAAGCTCGTACATGGACTTCAGCCAAAAGCCAATTAGCTTTTGACCCAGGCCCCCAGGCAAGTTAAACAAATCTTGCAACTGGTGAAACGGGGTCTTACCCTTTCGCACGGGATTTTCTGTCATAAGAGTTTTAGCTCTCTCTTGGCAAAGCTCCACCTGCAAAATTGATTCCAAAAAAGTGCGCATGACCTTCCATGCTCATTGATGAGATCGGACCAGCACAATGAAATTAATTCAAGCTCCCTTGGACACAGACACCAATCATGGACCAACACATATAAAAAAATACGTTTGATTGTAGATCCAAATTACATACCGCAACGCGATCGGGTTTCACTCGGTCGATCACCTGCACAACATGAACCACGACACAAATATCACACCTGCAAATCATAGGTTCCAAAGAAAAGAAAACGGAGCCACAGAGCGCCCGGTTACAACACAATAGAAACTCTTTGCTATGACTGGTTTTACTAAGATCGTACCGGTGATAATTCAGAATTTTCATAAAGTTGAGTTAATCCATGTAAGTGATATACGTAAAAAATGAAGATTCGCAAACCTTCTAACTTTTTCATGCAACCAAGCCAAAAACTTCAAACAGCCGCTACATCCTGAATTTAAATACTTAAGAAGAAAATGTATGCTCTTTACCTTACTCTTTGCAAGATCTTTACTTTGATACATGGCTCAAAACTTCAACTTACAGATTGAGATAATAATAAAATAAAATAAACACCGCAACAAAATAGAGCAACGAAGCTTCAAACACTCATTACGCACGGTGAAGTCAAAAGCTTAGACTCTTTGCAAAGCTCTTCCGCTTTTCCTCATGATTGAACTAGTACTTGCTCAATTTGACAAAGATTTGTGAATTACACTGAGGATTAGAAATCTGCCACAGGTTTTATAAAAACCTTAAACCCTAAACATCTGCAATCATTTTCTAAATTGTTCGCTTCATATTATCACAGTCCAATACAACTCCATGCTGGATTAGAGAGGTTAACATGTATAATATAAAGAGAGAGTTTCGACCTTAGGAGAACGTATTCACAATAATCTGTAATTATATGAAAATCGTGTTAAATTAGAGAGATTCGATTGTAATGGATAGATTAGCAAATGAATTTAGACAAGCACGCATCAACAATGGCGCCTCACAAGGAAAGCTTACCTCCCGGACTTGGTCAGCACTCTTGGCGGAGACGTGAGCGGTGCCGACGAGGTAGACCTGAGCGCCATTCCTGGGATTACGAAGGTACGAAATGGAGCCATCTTGCGAAAGCGTGGAGGAATAAGCTGGAGAAGTAAAATTCTTGCGTGCTGCAAGAGCAACTCCTCCGAGCAAGTGGCGATGATGATGACATGAAGAAGATGATCGTCGAGCGGTGCATGCAGCTCGTCGTGCAACAACAAGCATCGCAATTGGCAGAGAACAGGGTTAGGGTTACAGAGGAGATGGCACTCAATGGAGGGAACGAGGGAGAGGAATTGAAGACGCAACAAACAATCAGCAGCAGCTCACGACGGAATCGCCAACGCAGCAGCGGCAGAGTGCACTACGCGCCTGCCGAATCACGAAGGTCTACATGGAACTGTGCTGTGCTGCAAACCATGCGCGCTACCACGATACATTCGCACGGTTCCCCCGACAATGATACACTACACTAAGGGCCTCTTTCCATGTGAGGGGTAGCCGGTGGAGATAAAAATAGAGCACCGATCATCGATCAGATGAGATTTCAGTTGTTTGGACCCCTATCTGACCGATGATTGATGGTCTATTTTTATTTCCACCAGCCACCTCTCACATGGAAGGAGGCCTTAAATATTGCGTTTAGGTTATCTCACACTAATTTCTTGACATTTCACACTATATAAATATTTACTGTTGTTATCGTGTTTTTCATCAAAAATTACTGCAATAAATCATTTTCAGACAACAATGATGCTACAAAAAGACAAACTTGTGGCTTCCAAGTCATAAACCATGTGAAATCTAAATATTTAGTGAGTTACATGTGCCTCCAAGTGGCCATGTGATGAGTCATGAGGTAACTTACTGGGTAAGGCAACCTAATTGCAAAGGCAATCTAAATGCAATATTTAGTATGGGGTAGTCACGTTTTGATTTTTATCATTCTCAATCTTCACTGAAACCGACGTGGCTGTCAGTCTGCGACTGGAGTGGGACATTTTCCGTGAGGATTGAGAATTTTTTTTAACCTCGCTCAGGCGCGGAGAAATGGCGTCTTTCAAGTTTTCACAAGAGAACTTTTACTTCTTGTAATTCTGGGTTCATCTCGCATTGCTGCTCCCATTGTATTGGCTTGTACTTTCACTCTGCCTTTTCTCAATCTTCACAAAAATCTGAATCTCACACCAACCGTGACTACCACTAGTAGTGGTAGTCACGATTGGTGTGAGAATCAGATTTCTGTGAAGATTGAGAAATGGCTCAGCGATTGTAGGAGCCAATGGAAGCACTTCTTTATGGAAGGAGGTGTGACACCCCTTTTGTGGATGACGGAGGACAAAGAATGAAAGAATGGAGAATGTTTACTTAGAGGAAGGCAACATGGCCACTGTTTGGAAGAGTAGAAAAAGCAAGGGTAAAAAGTAGTTCACGAGCACGTAAATGGTAAGAGTTCTCACAAAACAATGATTCTCAAGCCATTTCTCCACGCTTGGGAGACAAGATTTGTTTTTCTCAATCTTCACAGAATTGGCCTTGTGCCAATCGCGGACAGCTCGGCATGTCAGTTTTCCATGAAGATTGAGAAAACAGAAACTCAACCGTGACTACCCCTAGTGCAAGACACCATAAAAGCCTCTCCACTAGTCTAGTTTTCCATTTGTTTTGGCCGGCCCTCAAGCCCCTTGATCTCCACCCAGTAGTGGGTGTCAAACCTCTTGTTTTCTTCCCCGCAGCTCTGGGTAGGGCATAACTCAACCACTTTTTGGAGTTATCAGTTCCGATAACTCTATGATCCACCTCGGGTGGTGCTTGATAAGAGTTACGCAAATTTTGTAATGTTGTCATTGTCCTCGTTGTCAAAACTCACACCGACCAGCGTAAAGGAGTTACGAAGGGGAAGCACTTAGAGTTATCAAGTGGTTTGTGAAGCTTTGCAAGGGTGGTAATTGTGCAGATTGTGCTTCAGCCACCACCCTGTAACTTTCAAAAAATTTCCAGATAGAGTTATTCCAAAACCTTAAAAAACCAAAGGTTTGACACCCACTAGTGTTCATGAATTTTTTTGGACCTTACCAGCTAAAACCTAGCATTTTTTGTATTCAACTAGTTCTTTGCCAAGCTATGCCAAATATTTTTCTAAATTTACATAGTGATATATTGTATTTAGAATTTTTAGTAAAATATCAACAATTTTTTTGCCGGCAATTTCAAAATGTAATCGATTTTTTTCCCAATTCCATCGGCTAACAATGAACTAACCGCTAGTTTTTCCTGCACATTGTCTCCACCCATGCTCTTTAAAAAGGTGGCCTTACACTCCAACTCGCCCCATAAATAAGCAGTTGACCACTTATTAAGGAAAGTAGAGGATAAAGCTCACTAATTAAGGGTGAATAGTGAATGAATAGTGGCTTGAAGGGCCCTTGCTAGATACAGTAAGACAAAGTGTCTTCAGAGGGTTTTGAGAGGGACTTCAACCCTTTTTATCCACTTTGAGCGTGTACAATGGAGTCACCGGTGGAGCTGCTCTAAACCAACAAATTTTTTGGTAAAAAATGTTAGATAAGGTAGGAGGCTCTAATTTGGTTCAGGTTCTAATTCAGTTCAGGCTCTAATTTGGTTCAAGCTCTAAAATGGTTCACCTCCTCAAATATACTAATTTTGTACATGTTGTTTTTCATAGTCCTTGAACAATGTACAGAAAATGTACATTTGAGTAAGTGAACCATTTAGAGCCCTATGTCATGATTTCAATTTCATAATTTCATGACTAATTCCACAAAGTTCCAAAAAAAATATGAAACAACTTGGGTTAGATGCCAACTCCTCTTGTCTTGCAAGGAAAATTTATTGAAAAAATATTTCAAGAAGTTTCACCTCCCCAAAGTTTAGTTACGGCCCGTAGATGCTCCATTCATGAGTCTTCTACCTTAGTTGCCATTTTGAATGTTGATATATTTTTTTGGCAAACAATATTTCTTTTTGTAACTTATATCCTACTACCTTTTTGCTTGCTTATATTCTAAAGGACCGTGCCCTTTATTTTGTCAAAAGACACTCAAAATTGCCATTTCTATAGCAAAGAGTAAAAAATTTTGAATATTGGTCCTATTGCATATCTAACCATAAGATCTTGTACTAGACTAGTATAAGAATGTGGAAAAAAAAATCAAAAACTTTGACCACACAGATTGCAAGATATTTGCATTTAAAGTGTAAAAAGCAAACTTTTTGCACCTTGCATGATTAGATTATTTGACTGAACTTTTTTAACTTAATATTTTTGCACCATAAAGTTAGGAGGTTTAAATCTTTGTGGTGGAAAATTGAGTTGAGAATCTTTGGGAAAAACCTAAAGCAAAAAGTACTTAATTTTTATTCTTGAGAAAAAAAATTAGATAGAAGAAGGTATGAGATTGAACAAAAACTCAAATTGTTGATAACTCTGCAATGGAATTGAAACACAATAATCTCACCTAAGTCTTAAAATCAAATATTTTAATGCAATTAGAAGTCCAAGCTTACAACCTTGGTCACCCTTGCGGGGAGGGGGGGAGGTGACCACTGAAATTTTAGAAAACTAGGTGAGATAAAAAATAGGGTCACTTTTATTCATCAAAGATAAATTTTATACTTTTTTTAGATCTACCATAGCATTGAAAACGTATCTCTTGCTTCATTATATGTAAAATAGGGTAGTGAATAATACCTCCACTTTAGTATATTGTAAAAAAAAATCGGGTAAGAAAAATGGTATTTTCTTAAAGTGTTTAGTAGAATGAGTTTGGTTATAATTTTATGACTGATTTGGATGAAAAAGATTGCACTTTCTATCCAACTTTTGAATGTGGTGGAGGGAAATCTTTTAGGGTTTAGGGTTTCATTGGACATGTGCCAAGGATGCTAGCATTGTTAGCGGGAATAGGGTTGAAAACTCTAGAAACACTAACCTACCATTGGTAAGGGTTTGAGGTCTTTCAATTCTTGCATAAACTTTAGGTTCCTACTGTTGCTAATGGTTCAAGCACCTTAGATTCCTGCATGCAATTTAGTTTGCTTCCATGCTATAAGCTTATGTGTTATTTTTGTTCTTGAATTCTCTGATTGCATGTACTGCAAACATTGAAGTAGAGCTTTGCCCCTTTCTACTTTTTGCTATTTGTTGTTGTCCTTTTGGCTTTTTGTTCATCGCGCTTGTTGCTTTCACATTTGTGTTTATTCCCTTTATTACAGGCATGAAAGTGGTAGTTTTGGACACTTTACAATTAATGGTTTTTGTGTTATCTTCTTATCAAATTTGACATGTTGGCGCATTTTGCAAGCATTATCATAGCAATTTAGGGTGTTTAGAAGTTTGGATATTTTTCTTTTACTTTTGCAAGGTCTACCTAGGATTTACGGTTTGAATTTGTGTGATTGGTTGAAGCAATTTAGGGTTCTCTTGGTGTTTGGAATTTTGGTGCAAGTTGCAAGAGGATGACGATGATGGACTCTAGAGTTAGGGTTTAGTTCATTTTTGCAATATTCCACATGGAAAATAAGGACTTAGGGTAGAAACTTTGTTGCATTCTTGCGCTAGGTTTTAGTACTTTGCAGTTTGTAAAAAAATAGAGTGCCTAAAATTAGCCTTCCTAACCATTTAGAAATAAACATTAGTACCCTCAAATACATAAAAGTAGCTTTTTATCTAATGATAGGGAGGAAAAAATTACCTTGAAGCAAATAAATACCCCCCCTTTAAATACCCCATTATTGCACGTGATATCCAAGTGTAAGGTGGTGTGACACCCCCCCTTGAGAGGTCACATAGGTATATTAGTATTGTAATTCTACAATTGTTTGAAATCTTGATATATATATATATATATATATATATATATATATATATATATATATATTTCACTGCAACATATGCAAGTGAAAAAAATTCATTTTTTTGAAAATTATAATGTATTTGAAATGAGATTTGTTTCATAACTTCTTAACAAAGTTGCTATTGTAGCATTTTTTAGTTTTTACAAAAGTTTTTGAAAACTTTCTAAGTAAGTCAATGTAATGAGTCTTCTCTAGCCCTTAACCCCTAAGCACCCACGCTGTTTTCACCACAATCAAGGTTTTTGGAGACCGACAAGTTTGATGCATTGTATCTTAATCAATTGGATGATCCATAGAAAGTGACCATTGAAAATAGTGGAACACCTACTTAGAAACTGACTTGCAAATTTTGGAAACAATTGATTGTAGGAAATGGGAGGCAATAACATTTGATCAAACAACAAGTGATGGTAAAAAACACAATATTTATTAAAACAAGAGTTTTCCAGTGAAATGAGAGATCCTAGTAACACCAATTCAATTTTTTGAGAGATTTCCGTGAGTTTGAGAGGAGGTTTTGTTGAAATCTAAAGGAAATGCAACCTAAAATTGAAAGGTTTGGATCAATTCAGCTTGATTTGAGTTGAAATTGAAAGGTTTTAGTTTGATTATGAAAGGTTTTAGATTGATTTGACCTAAAATTAAAAGGTTTTAGGTCAATTCAACCTAAAATTGAAAGGTTTTAGGTCAACTCAGCTTGACTTGAGCTAAATAGTTAAATTAATACTTTCATTTTAATGAAAATTTCATTTTAATGAAAATTGGTGCTTTTAGTTGAAAGTCAATCTAAATCAATATGGTTATTTTGAGAGGTCTAGAATCTCTCATTATAATTAATATTGTATTAAAATCTCAATTTTTGGCAAATAGTTGCTATTCATGATTTTTACAAAATTCTATAAGCTCTTGATTCATCTTAAATTTTGTGAGCACCAAGATTAGATGGGAATGCACATACTTGTAAATTATTGAAGATTGCACATCTTTTCATGTCAAGTTTTAGGGCTTCAAATTGCTATTGCACAAAAAACAATTACCGGCACAGTTGGTGACGGTTGCCATGATAAGGGTCAAGAACATGCTTGAACCCTTGCCAACAACCTTCCCGCTACCACAAAACACATACAAGGAAGCTTGCAATGGATATTGACTAGTTACAGCATATAAAACTCTGCTTGCCACCACGCCCCGCATGGTGTTTCACCCAATCAAATCTCTTGTAGCACTTGTATAACATTTGGCTTTCCTTGCCATTACTCCATTGGCATGGATAACTTGAATGCCTTCATAATTGTAGTTTACAACAAGATCACAAAATTAGATCTAGTTCCTCAAATAAGCATTTGAAATCCCCAGGAACATGATCCTGTCACTGGGACGCTCAAGGGTTTAACCCCTAAATGCCCAATCAACCATTTTTTGGTCGTTGCTCATTTTTGCGGGCTGCTTGAAATGAAAAAAACATTTTTTGAAAAAATCAAAAATATTTTCATATAGAAAAGCAAGTATTCTTTCCAACCTAGTTTGAATCATGTCAATCCAATTTAAACTCCACCAAAGATAACTTTCTAAAGACAAACACTTTAATATTTGCAAGTGTTACAAAATTTATTATTTTGGGAAACTAATGATGTTCTCTCCATCAAAAATATTGCATTTTTGAACTTTCAAATAGAATGTTTATTTTTAACCAATTGCACCAAATTTTAAACTATGTGAATAAAATTTGTAATTTTGATAATTATTAAACGGTAAATGCTTCTAAATTCATTAAATAAGAGTACAATTTTTTTTTGACTGTTTGACTATAAGGATAATTACTAATAAAACATCATGATTCTTGTTTTCTCTTTCAAAAGAAACTTCTTTGAAGTTACAAAAGTGTCATTTTAGAACGCATTTATGTTTTACCCTTACCCCCTTGGATGTTTAGGGGTTAGGCACGGAAGAGGACAATTTTTTGTCTTGTGGGCATTAAAAAAACCCTCTCTATATAGAAAAAAAGCTGTTTCTTGTCTGTTTTTTTAGAAGTGATCATAAACACATAGTTTATCATAAAAGGCAAAGTGTTACCTCATTAATTGCACTTGTATTTTTGGGTAACCCAAGTTGTGAGAAATTTCAAAATCACGTTGTTAGGTCCCAAGCTACCTATATTGTAATTTTTATGAGGGCATCATGCACTATTGACTTTTGCAACTGTTAAAAATAATAAATTAATGTGTGGGCAATGGGCACCACTATAGACAGTAGAGAGATCACTGTTCACTGGAACAGGCATAGTGACCACCCTTGCATTTAGGGGCTAGAAAGCAAAACAAGATAGATTTCAGTTAAATGAAATGGCAAACTGGATATTGCGGGACTAGTGGGTGTCAAACCTGGCATTTTCAAGGTTTTGGGATAACTTTGTCCTGATTTTTTGTTAAAGTTATGGGGTGGTGGCTGAACCAAATTCTCCAAAGTTATGATCCTTACAAAGCTTCACAAACTACTTGATAAAAATTTCAGTAAGTCTTCATAACATATGTATGGGATAATGTCACAAAGATTGATGTGTGATATTAAAGAGGTATGATGTTGTATTAAAGAGGTTGAGGTGTGATATTAAAGAGGTTGAGGTGTGATATTAAAGAGATTGAGGTGTGATATTAAAGAGGTTGAGGTGTGACATTAAAGAGGTAGGATGTGATATTAAAGAGGTCGGGGTGTGATATTAAAGAGGTAGAGTGTGATATTAAAGAGAGAGGGTGTGATATAAAAGAGGTTAGGATATGATATTATAGAGGTAATTGAGATTTTAGTAGTATAATTAGTAGTAACACTAACCTCTTTGATATCACACCCTCTCTCTTTAACCCCTAAAGGACCAAGCCTCCTTTTTGGGGACAAATGGGATTTTGGGCATGTGCCTATGGCTAAACTACTTTGTGTGATTTTTTGAAACTTTTATAGGAAATGGGAAATTCAAAGATCTGGGTGGACATCTAATTTTTACCTCATTCCGACATTTATTGAAGAAGTTAAAAATGAATCTATGAGAAATTTAGTTTGGCGGGCAATCCAAAAACTTCTTTAAAATTTGCATTTTTTTAAAATAAAAATTTGAGGTTAGTTCTTTAGACTTATGTATATGTGGGAAGCTTTGAATCATTCAATTCTAATTGATGAGATAAAAGTTATGAGAAGCTTTAATTTAGGTGAAGGCATTGTTTTGAGACTCTCCACACCTACCCGCAAACTAAAACTTCTCATAACTTTCATCTCATCTATCAAAATTGAATGATTCAAAGCTCCCCACGTCTATATAAGTCTAAAGAACCTATTTCAGATTTTTATTTGAAAAAAATGCAATTTTTAAAAAAGTTTTGGGGGTGCCCAGAGTCCCTTGTTTTTCATAAATTCATTTTTAGCTTCTTCAATAAATGTCAGAATGAAGAACAAATTACATTCCCACATAGATCCTTGAATTCCTCACCTTCAATAAAAGTTTCAGAAAATCACGCAAATTAGTTTAGCCATAGGTACATGCCCAAAATCCCATTTGTCTCCTGAAGGGACAATGGTTCTTTAGGGGTTAATGATAAAATCAAAGGACTTGTACTTTTTCATATACCTTTAGGCATGTGTCTATTACCACTCAAAACAAATTCAAGCTATTTGACTCTACTTAGGTAATACTTTTATTGGAATAAATACCCAAGGATATGGATTTAAGTGAATATGGCCAGGGCACTCAGAGGTTAAAATCTACCATATGGCCTGAGAAGCTGCCGGTTCAAAACTAATAAAAAGAAGACACTGGTTGAGGATATTGAAGGAACGTGGTCATAGGCTCCTCTGTCATTTTATGGCTGCAGCAGCGGACAACACGGTCATAGGCTGCGGCGGCTGCGCTGCTTGACGGATGCGGGGATAAGGGAAATCCCTGTCCTAAGCTCCCGCCTCTTCTGCGCAGACACGTTTGTCGCATCTCCTCCAGCACTTTTGCCCAGCCCGGCACACGTGTCACTTGCCTCTGTTTCTTCCCCGAGCTCTCTCTCTTCGCCAATTCCACCTCCCGCTACGCCAGCTCCCATTGCTGGTGTTGCTGGTGCTGCTAATTCCTCTGGCCATTCCTTAAATTAGCAATGTCGCTTTGCCAGTGCCAATTTGCACCTCCTCTGATACGCTTCTTTGCCCAGCTGCTTCGGGAGCCCTGATTTTCAGCTGCAGCACCGCCTGTAGGGTCAAACTTTCTGCCTGTCGTTTAATTGTTGTTCCTCACATTTAACTTATGTCAAGTTCACTTGATTCTGTTCCTCCAGTGGTGGTGTCCAGTGTCAGGAGAGAGTTATCCGGGGAGATTTTGAGCTTCTGAGCGCCCAGCCCAAATTCGTGCAGAGTTAGACCTCATTGCAAATAATTTGGCACCACAAGTTCAAAAACAACATCTGGAAGAATTAGTCTTTGATATTGCACGAGGCTTAGGATGCACATATGTATGAAAAATTTGGTAAATTTTTGTTGTATGGATCAAAAGATTATAACTGTCAAAGACAACAAACTGTCAAAGATGGAGAGGCCACATTCTGGCCTGTGGGGTGCTCAGGGGTTAAAATCATCCCTTTCTCATTTTCAACCGGTTTCTTTAGCACTGAACATTATCTATGAACATTACCTATGTAGTAATACTATAAATAGAAATTTTCCATAAATATAGCTGGTTTTTTGTCCGGATGGTTCCAATTTCAACCGGTTTTTTTTTTTGACATTTCACTTGGCTGAATTTCTATATGTTTTCGGATCTCTCTCCGCTCATGGGTGATGTCTGCTTAGTGCTGATGTATCTGGAACGGCGTTGAGGGGTTGACTTTTCCTTCTTGATTCCGTATTTGTCGGTACCTTGGACAGTCTCTATTCGTGAGACATGAACTCGCGGTGAGTGTTTATAGTGTGCCAGGGTTAGAGCTCGCGGTGAGTGTTTATAGTGTGCCAGGGTTAGAGCTCGCGGTGAGTGTTTATAGTGTGCCAGGGTTAGAGCTCGCGGTGCAGGTTGTTGCGTCGGAGAAACAAGCCTGGGGTTTTTGTTTTGCTGGTAGATACACCCAATTTGGAGCGGGTTCTAAATCCGACCCTATGTACCCAGATTGTACATCTGAGAACTGAAATGAACAATTTGGGTACATATAATCGGATTTAGAACCTGCTTCGAATTGGGTGTGTCTACCTTAGGCACCCTATGTACCCAGATTGTACATTTAAGAATTGAAAAGGACAATCTGGGTACATAGAGGCAGATTTAGAACCTGCTTCGAATTGGGTGTGTCTACCTTAGGCAGTGAGTTCTTGATGAACTTTGGATCGCCTGTAGATTGCTTCTAGGTTTGATACTTGTCTGGAGCGAATGGACTAGGCTCATGAATAGCGGCAAAGGAAGACCTGTAACGTGAATTTTAATCAACGTGGAGTTGTATCAATGTTATATGTGGAATGCAACTATCTGAATATTGCATAGGTCCAAATACCCTCCATTTATAACATACAACTCCACATTGATTGAAATTCACGTTCTGTGCTGTTAACTTTGAGAACGTGATGAGTTTTTACCAATTTTGAGTAGAGGTAACCAATAGTATTAGGCTAACGGGTTGTTTATGAGCGACGATTTGATGAATGGGTGACGATTGACGAACGCAAGCGAGTCTGAGATTGTTATGAGGTATTCTGGTTCCTTAACGAGATTTCAGGCTCTATGTATGTTTTTCAGTGTATCGGGCACTCCTTCTGGAGCATCGTATGGGGATTTGATGTGTTTCCTAGCTCTGTCTTGCATCAGAAATGACTGGCCATATCCGCAGATGCAAGCTTCCAGCTTCGAGGTTTATGTTGCTATATTCTCTTCCAATTGAGGGATTTCAAGTGGACATTATGCTAGATTACTTGATATCTCACCGGTCTTACAATAACGGTTTATAGGAATGACTTCAATTGTCAGTCATAACGACTGACACTGCATGTGGTTGATTGTGGCTAACCAATTCTGTATGGGAAATTGTTGAATTTGTATGTATCATAACAGCGTTTTGACGGATTCGTGTGGTTCAACAAATCTTCGATTTTGCAGTTTTGAAGTTCTGTGTTTGCTCGTGCTGATACATCATCACCAATGGTTAATACGATGAAAACAGTGGCTGATACGACGGAAACAATGGCTTTGGTGGTCGACAATGGATCCGGTTTACTGAAGGTATATTCACTGCTTTTCCTGTTAAATTGCCAAGTGTTAACCTATTCGTCAAGATTTTGCAGTATCTAGAAGAAACGTGCTCGGAAGCATTTTCACATTGTTACGTCCTTCAATAAGGAGGTGCTGCGGGAACGTAGTCAGAAAACAGGACATGTCGCATCATTGGAATGGTTTTACTTGGTTCACGAATTGCCATAAATTGCTGGAATGTGAGAATAAACGTGGTGGGTGAATTGTAGGCCGGTTTCGCTGGGGACGATGCTCCCCAGGCTGTGTTTCCCAATATCGTGGGGATTCCAAGAAGTACCGGCGTGATGGCCGGCAAGGACCAGAAGGCTTTTTACGTTGGGGACGAGGCACAATCGAAGAAGGACATCTTGTATCTGAAACACCCGATCCAGCACGGCTTGGTGACAGACTGGGACGCCATGGAGACGATCTGGCAGCACACCTTCAACACCGAGCTGCGCGTGGCACCGGAAGAGCACCCGGTTCTATTGACGGAGGCTCCCCTGAACCCGAAGGCAAACAAAGAGAAGATGGCTCAGATCATGTTTGAGAGTTTCAACGTACCGGCGTTGTACGTGGCCAATCAGGCCGTGCTGTCGCTTAACGCGAGCGGGCGAACCACGGGTAAGTGGCGAGGGATGGGTTGGTCGTAATTAGATGTGATGGAGTATACAGCGTACGCTCGTCGATTTTCTTGTAGGGATTTGCATATGATCGAATTCCCTGTGTGCTAACAGGGAAATGTGACAGAATGAAAAATCACAGATTGAAGAAATAGTCAGAAATGTTTAACCGCTCTCAGGGAAAATGTGAAGAATTCCTGAAACTGATAGAGGGAAATTAACAATTGAAAATTTGTTGATATGGGGACCGATGCATGCAGCAGCATGTAGATTTGCAAGAAGCGGACTTGTAGAGCCGATTGAACACCATATTCATTAAATTGGGAATTTGTGAACATTTTGGGCATTAACTAGGTTTAAGTTGACCAGCTTAAATCGAGTTTCAGGTTTAAGTGAGTACAACTTGGGAATCTGGTTTTCCCAATTTAATGAATATGGTGTTATTGTGTGATCCCGGTTGTGCAGGGGAATGGTGCAGGTATCGTGGTGGACAGCGGAGACAGCTCGACCTACATTGTGCCGATCTACGAGGGGTACGAGCAGCCCGACGCCATCCTGCGGATAGACTTGGCGGGTCGCGATCTGACGGACGCCATGGCAAGGTTTCTGAAGGAGCGAGGTTATTCGCTCCCGACGAAAACAGAGTTTGAGATCGCTCAGGACATAAAGGAGAAGCTGGGATACGTGGCGGTCGACTTCAAGCAGGAGCTGGACATGGCGCGGGACGGCTCGTCGTTGGAGAAGAGCTACGAGTTGCCGGATAAGCAGGTGATCACTATTAGTGAGGAGAGGTTCAAGTGTCCGGAGGTGCTGTTTAACCCGTCGTTGATCGGGATGGAGTCGGCGGGCATCCACGAGACGACCTACAACTCGATCATGAAGTGTGATGAAGTGGACATCCAGAAGGCATTGTACGAGAACATCATTCTGAGTGGAGGGTCGACAATGTTTCCGGGGATCGCGGACCGGATGAGCAAGGAGATCACGGCACTTGCACCGAGCAGCACGCGGATCAAGGTGTCAGCACCTCCAAACAGGAAGTACAGCGCGTGGATCGGAGGATCCACCGTGGCATGTCAGAGCACCTTTCTAGAGGTAAGGCGTGAAGTATTTTTCTTTTTGCTTTTTGTGTGTGATGTTGGGTTTTTGGAGACGTGGTCGGTTGTTTTTCTGGGAAGCTTATTGAGGGAAAGACTTGTCATACTGAGGTGAGTGTTGTGGGTGCCGCAGATGTGCGTCACAAAGGCTGAATACGTTGAATCAGGCCTAGAAGTTGTGCATAGGAAGTTTTTTTAACCGAATGATGCGGGCAGCTCTTTCTATTTGCCTTGCTTACCCTTTCATCGGAGAGTACTCGCATTATGATTGATCAGACTGCCGCGATTGCTTCAAAAAGCTAGCTAGTGAGGGAGAGGCCAACAAGTGAGATTCTGGAGCAACTTTCTGGAGACTGTTTGATTAACGAGCACTGATCTGTAGATATTTACTTGCGGGGATATTTTTGAGTTGACAGGTTGCTGCATCAGCTTTTTGTCTCTTCTTTCTAGGCGATCCTTTTATTTGAAGTCCATACCGTTCATGTTTCTGGAAGTGTAGTGTTGGGTTTAGTGTTGGGTTTTGTCTTTTCCATGTGCAGTCAGGTGACTTTACAAGGCAGGATTATGGTGTAGACGATGCTGTAACCTTTGAATGTTCCGGTAGTTCAATCTCACCTGTCCTGCAGTTGTATATTCGTGACTAGGAAAGTATATATATGTGACCATACGTTTGTTTTGAATCTCCAAGCTTTCAAACGTGCCTTTGATGCTGCATATTGTTTTAAACTACTATTGCGCTTGTTACATCCTCAAACCTCACTATCCCCTGAAAAAGGCCCACCACCTGACTGTGAGAACTTGAAGAAAAATAAAAAACCAACCAAAGGCCAATCAAAAAACCCCGTCCTGCCAAACAAGCCCCCCTGCAGCTGGTAGACAAGAAATAAATGAAGAAAACCTCATGTTGTCGCAGATTTCAAATATTCTTATTGTTTGCAAGGTGAACTGATATCACACAAATACAAGTAAGTTTTTTTGGGACAAGCTAGAATCTACTCACAATCACAAGTCTCAAATTATTGAACCAATGAAGTATATAATGCCACTTGTACCCCCTTTCAACTTTGGCTAAATGTGTACCCCAATTAATTTTTCATGTGTACATGATTCTAATTGATTTTTGCTCTCACTATGCACTCAAAGACAAGGTGCATCTTTGTTTGCAATAGGGGGTTTCAAACATAAAATTTGGCCTTCGAGCTTCTCACCTCACAGGATCTCCGCCCACCACCCACTAGTGAATTGTTTTTGTTCCCTTGCGCACTCAAAGTATGAGACACTTGTGACTTTACAGAAGTTTCTGCAAAAGAAGTTTGGGGGTTTGAGGATGCAGGTGAATGAGCCGTGCAAAGTCGCAAAGGTGAGTTTCTGAAGTTCACTCCTCATGTGAATCACGTTAGGAGTGAAGTCCAGAGGTGAGTCACCTTGCGGTTCACTAGTGAATTCACAAAGGTGAATCGAGATCACCTAAAAAAGTTTAAGTTTGAAGCCCCTTAATAAGAGATTTTCAAAATACAAGGTGAGTTTGTACATTATGTGTTTCCTAGTAAAGCATTGATAAGGGAAAACCAGAGGGTAGATGTCCACTCCGTCGTGAAGGCCGTCTCTAGTTCAATACAAGTTGCAAGGGTAGATCACCATATTTGTTAAATTGGGAAAAACAATACATTTTGGGACTTCTAAAGGTTTTAGGTGATCACCTAAAATGGAGCTTGCAACGTTTTTTTTGGTACATGTGCCCTCACTTGAGAGGAGGAATTTGCGAGGGAAAAAATCTTAGTGGCTCAAACTAAATTTGATACCTTTGAATTAGATTTAAGGTAACTTTTTGGGTTTAAGGTGGGGTACAAAATGGCACCTCCGTTTTTCCCAATTTAATGAATATGGTGTTGTAGTGTGAAAAGAAAAGCTGCATTCCATGCATGCTTTATCACTTTGTCATAGTTCAAATGTAGTATTTGTTAATTTGGGAAAAAAGTGCAATTTTGCGACTTTTGAATTTAATGTTTTTAAGAAATTTTTGGTGATGTAGTGTGAATTTTGAGATGATTTCTTCAAGACCTTACAATAATGATGATAAATCTTGAAGAAGTTATCAAAAACATAACTTCAAATCACCAAAATATTTGTTTCAGAAATGCATATCACAAAATCAGTATTGGGAAAGACTTTTTCCCAAATTAACAAATATTGTGCTTTCAACTTTTCATCTCAAAATCGTTCTCCGCTCCTGTGTAGCCATTGGAACGATGTGAGGATCGCACGGTTAATGACTCATGTATAAGGGCTGTGAATATCACTCAAGACGTCGTTTGGGTGCTCATTATATGTTGCTCCGCTGTTAACCCCTATACGCAAAGGGCAGATGGGTTTTGTCTTTTGGATCCAAAAATAATAAACTGTAGGTCACATAAAAGCTGTTTTTCATCTGAGTTATTTTATAGAAATGATTGTGGACACATGGTGCATCATAGAAGGCAAAAAAAAACATTGATATCCTGAGGTAGGTTACATTTTTATAACCTAAAATGTACATTAAGGGTAAAGTGATGTAGTCTTTTGTATTTCAAGGTTGTCGTGTGATGGTTATTTGATTTTTCTTAAAACTTTGACAAAATGACCAAAATATACTTCACATAGTTTTTGTTTTTACTAAGAAGCATTTGCAAGACTATGGCTCAATTGTTGTTGTTTATTCTTATTATGTTGATTCTAAGGTTAGTATTACAAAGCTTTGCAAAACTTATTGTATGTTAATAATGATAGAGTAGATGAGCACAAGTTGACTACATTTGACTTTATCATTTGATACCTCTTGCAACATGATTCTTTTACATTTTTCCTTCTTTGATTTGTTGTTTTTATTTTATTTTATGTGTGTGTAGTAATTTGTTAGTTGCATGGCTGGTTTTTTGGACACAAAAATTTGGATTTATCCTCTTGGTGAAGGATCTGAAGGGGGGTACAAAAATGCAGTTTCTCTTTCAAACACAAAGAGACAATAGAGAAAGTAGGCTTGGACATTGCATGAGATTACAATTTCATGAACTTCACATGGATAAACAATTTAGCCATGCATGGCATTAGACCATGGCTTAGAGGACCATGGGCGAAAGATCTCAGGTTCATTCAACTTCTCATTGAAGCCGTATTGCTTGAAAGTGATGTTATTTTGGATTGCACAACCTCAACTAGTAGGATCACTGGTTGTATTGTTATATTTTTTGTATCCTTCTTTTTGTTTTCAACTTATTTTTGCTTAATGGTTTCTATTTTGTTTACAAGTGCGGCGGTTATAGCTTGTTGTAGTGTAGACCATCATATTTGGAATTAGAGGAAAATGAAGATGTTTTTGTTGCAGTATTAAAATCCATGATGCAGACCTTGTCAGCCATAGTAGATAAGGAGAAACCATCTTCAATAGTGACTACAGAAGATCCAAATGATATCCATGTATTATCTCAAACATTTGCACAAAATTCTAATTTGGTAAGTAAGTGTTCATCTTTCATCATTCTATTAAAATTTAATGTATTATTTTATGTTTGAATTGACTTTAATATATTGAATGTATTTAAATAGTAATTGCGGATTGATGACAACGACAAATTCTCTAACCAATACTACTAAAGACTTTTGAATTAGCCTAGATAAAAAATTTTCACTATGTTTGTATGCTTAGCAAATGGTCTCAATGTTTGAAGCTTATGAATCTTTAAATCTAGATGTTGTTGTGATATTTATACTTTGAACAGCCATCTTTCAATTTATTGGTGGAATGGCTTTTGACATAGAGCAGTCTTTAGACATGCCTAGTACTGATGACTCATCCAATAAGTCCATTGAGACTTAGACATGTGAGACTAGAATTCACAAAGTGGTCCGTGTATGGTTTTTTTATTATTTGTACACTTTTGTGTTTTATGGCTACATATTTCTTTCTTGCATTTGTTAGTTTATTTAATTATTATATGCTTTATATAAGTCTACAACAAATTTGAAAATTTGATTGAGATGTTCAATTTGCTTCATATATTCCATAAGTTCCCTTACAATATGACCTACTTATTATTTCATATTTGTGTGAAAGTTCCACAGTCATAGGTACTTCACTCCAAAATTTACTTAAAAAGTTTCCCGCTCATAGGCTCACAAGCTCACAAGCTCATGTTCACAGGCTCTCCTACTAGCAACTCTGTTCAAGAAGCCCCCAAGGTCTGACAAACCAAGCTATTAATTGGCTAGCGTGAGTACAAGAAAAGGGCACTCATACCCATTGCTACCTTGTATGAAGGACCTAAGCCACATGCACAACCCAAAACAATAAAAAAGGGCATTGTAATCATAAAACATATAAATGTGTACTCACTACTCACTATCCAAGTACTTCACTCATCTATTCAAGTAAAGTAGAATTTATAATCCTATTGTACATTTGTACCTATAATTTTTGTCCAATAGGGATAACATAATAGTATAGTTTTTGTGATTGCATTGCACTCAAGGGTGAGCAAAAATAGGAGATTAGTGATTTGTTTGTTGTAAGAAGTACATGCCTTGGGACCATTTTTGATGTTTTGGAGGGGGCTCTTGGAGGGCTCAAAACTTTGCTGATGTTTAAGGCAGCGCAACTAGAATGTGAGCGAGGACTGGCAAGCGGTGAGCAATGAGTAGTGAGCGTTGAGCAATGAGAATTCAAAATCATACTCATTTAAAAAATTTGAAGTTTAGAGAGTTGAAATTGAAACTACAAAGAGTAATAGTGGATGTCAAAATTCACATGGTCCTCAACATTCATCCGTTAGATGGATAAATGAAAATAACTTTAGATGGATGAAAAAGGATAAAGGATGAATGTGGATGAATGTAATAGATGAATGGAGAAAAATATAATGGATGAAAAGGTTTGGGGGTACTAGTATTGGAAGCTAAGTTGCATGGGAAATGTGTTGTTGCCAAAAATGGGAGTATGTACCACAAAAGGTGAAAATGCATCAAACAATAAAAAAAAGGAGCTATCCTTCAAAGTGTGACTTTATAATTTCTATTAATGTTTGGCTCCACAATTTCCATTAGTGTTTGATTCCATTCCCATTCAACTTTCTCAATTTCTATTAGTGTTTAACTTCACAATTTCCATTAGTGTTTGACTCCATAGTTCTTGTTCAACTTTCTCAATTTCCATTAGTGTTTGACTCTAAAACTTCCATTCATGTTTGATTCCATAGTTGCCATTCAACTTTCTCAATTTCCATTAGTGATTCACTCCACAATTTCCATTCATGTTTGATTCCATAGTTGCCGTTCAACACACTCAACTTCCATTAGTGATTCACTCCACAATTTCCATTCATGTTTGATTCCATAATTGCCATTCAACTTTCTCAATTTCCATTAGTGATTCACTCCACAATTTCCATTCATGTTTGATTCCATAATTGCCATTCAACTTTCTCAATTTCCATTAGTGATTCACTCCACAATTTCCATTCATGTTTGATTCCATAGTTGCTGTTCAACACACTCAATTTCCATTAGTGATTCACTCCACAATTTCCATTCATGTTTGATTCCATAGTTGCCGTTCAACACACTCAACTTCCATTAGTGATTCACTCCACAATTTCCATTCATGTTTGATTCCATAGTTGCCGTTCAACACACTCAACTTCCATTAGTGATTCACTCCACAATTTCCATTCATGTTTGATTCCATAGTTGCCGTTCAACACACTCAATTTCCATTAGTGATTCACTCCACAATTTCCATTCATGTTTGATTCCATAGTTGCCGTTCAACACACTCAACTTCCATTAGTGATTCACTCCACAATTTCCATTCATGTTTGATTCCATAATTGCCATTCAACTTTCTCAATTTCCATTAGTGATTCACTCCACAATTTCCATTCATGTTTGATTCCATAATTGCCATTCAACTTTCTCAATTTTCATTAGACAATTTCCATTCAACTTTCTCAATTTTCATTAGACAATTTCCATTCATGTTTGATTCCATAGTTGCCATTCAACTTTCTCAATTATTATTTTGACAATTATATGCTAAGGTGGTTTGTGTAGAATCTTAAATAATGTTGGTTTTCATATGCTCTTGCAACACAAAACTTTTTTACATTGCGTATGTTTGGAGCAATTTTTTTGTTTTGCAAAATAGAGTAGTGGTCTTTTGGAACCAACTTGGAACCATGGTGGGGAATATGAGGGTTCACCTACTTTGTGTTTTGAACAAAGTTTCATTTTCATTGGCTGTAAAAGCACAATCAATTTTTGGTTTTTTTGTTTTTTTCATTTGAATTTTTCTTTTTTTTGCTTTTCACAAAATTGATTTTTGTGTCATAGGACCTCTCTCGGAACCCAAGAGGTCTATTTGTGCTTGTTACAAGTTTTGTAAAGAGCCCTCTCAAAATCTGAAAGGGCTCATTAAATTAGTACTATTACTTTTAATTAATTTTTCACTAATCTTTTTGTTCAATCTTATCTTTTCTTTTTTTTTATAGATTTTGTGTTTGTGTCTTAGGACCCATCTTGGAACCTAGGAGGTCTACTTGTGCTGGTTTTGTAAAAGGCTCCTTGGAATCTGAGGAGCACACCTAAAATTATTTATTTATTTATTTATTGATATTTTCACTTTATTTTTTTATTTTTTTTTTTACAAATTTTGGTCTTGAGTCATGGGATGCACCTTGGAACCTAGGAGGTCAAATTTTGTTGGTTCCACATTTCGTAAAAGGCTCCTCAAAATCCGAGGAGCAAAGTGACCTAAATTTTTATTTTTTTACTTTTTTATTTTTACTTTTATTTTTTATTTTTTTCTTACAAATTTTGTTTTTGTGACATGGGACCCACCTCGGAACCTAGGAGGCCAACTTAGGCCAACTTGTGTTAGTTCCACATTTCGTAAAAGGATCCTTGAAATCCAAGGAGCAAACCTAAAAAAAATTAAAAAAAAAAAAGAATTTTGATATCATCATTTTAGTTTTTTCTTTTTCTTTTTCAAAACTTGTTCTTGTGTCATGGGGTTCACCTTGGAACCTAAGAGTCCAATTTAGGCCAACTTGTGTTAGTTCCACATTTTGTAACAGCCTCCTTGGAATCCTAGGAGCAAACCTAAAGAAAAACTTTTTTCTTGGTACACCCTAGTCAATCCTGGGCATTTAATTGTACTTTTCTAGAATCAAAATTATGCATTAGCATAACCTCTAGTATTTTGTAATAGTCCATAACACTTATGCTTTTTTGTTAATTTTAGTTTATGATGTGCACAGAGAACCCAACGCCGCTAGAGTAAAATGCAGTAAAGAAGCTTTTTGAGAAAAAGCATGCATTGATTTTTAAGTTGAGCATAAAAGAAAGCTATGCTCTAGAACATGCAACATAACATCAATTATCTCAAACGGCAAAGGCTAGTACAAGCCTGCTCAAAAGAGTTATATAGCCATGTTTATAAGAAAGAGTGAAATAACCTCTACATGCAAATCAAGTGTATATGCATGCATGTATTAATATTGGGGCAAAAGCCAAGAGACCAACCCTCATGTAAGAAAAGGGAAATGTCTACCCCAAGAGCATAAAAGACTAATTACAAGCCAAAAATGTTTGCAATTAACCAAATAAATCATGCATAATTTTGGGTGTATCCTAGATCACACTATGTATAAAATTCCTCAACATCAAACCAAAAATTGGAAGGTTTTTATGTATAAAAAGCAAGACCAGAGCATCCATATCCTAATAGCAAATACAAGAACAAATAAATCTTTAAAAATCAAGGTTTAGAGCTTGAAAAGGTTTTAGAAGAATGTAGTAGAAAGCTTGAATTGCCAGCTACTCCAAGAGGTTATGGACCTCACCTATCCCATCCCAAGAACACCAACAAGCCAACGTGAGGTTAGTGAGGATGCAATAGGTGTCAACAGCCCATAACGCGTGTTATTGCTTTCACAAGGAGAAACAAAGCTAAAGCAATAAAAGTACATCAAAGTAAAACCTCAAAGTAATAAAACATGTGTGGACTGTGATGAAGCCATGTGTCTAGTTGAATCTAGTCGCTCAATAGCTGCAGTTTCTCTACTCCGTATGTGAACAAGGTACCAAAAAACAATGTATGGACACTCTTGCTTAAGCTGTAACTAGCGTGTTCATTGCAAAGTTCAGCATGAACCCTCTTCAACCATATGTGCAAGCGTAGCAAGAGTACTGTATATACAAAGAATTATCTCTACTCAGAGTTTGAGCAAAGAGGGCACAAAAAAGGAGAGAGAAAGTAAGCCTGAGGATCACCTATCATTATTACATCCAAAACCTAGCCATTATTGAGAGCTAAATTCAAATTTAGAATATTGGAAGGCCAATAGTATTCTTGGGCCTTATCTGGATCATCTTGGTATTAGCAAATGTGAGATGTAACTCAAGTTCATATTGCTCTATTGACCAATGGTAATCTTAGGCCCATTAGTAGTAATCCAAGGATCAAAAATAGAGATTAACTCAAGTTCATATTAGTAGATAAGTGTAGCTTTACATGAACTCAAGAACTTAGTAATTTTGGTAGGTGAGATCCATCCATCAATCCATAGGTTTGGATAAATGTAAAATCATGAATGAATCCATGTATGGCAAAGGATCACTTGTAGAAAGTAAAAGCACGTAAGACTGCATTACAAATCTCAAAGCAAAAGTAAAGTACCCATTTATTGAGATGGTATAATTGCCATTCAATAATCCACAAATGTAGCTAAATATAGCCTACTAGGAGTAAGTCAAAAAAACATTATACTACAGCTAGAGTCGGCAAGGAAAGTGGCACTATGGCTAAGCCCACACATATAGGTGTAAAGCTCTTTATTATATAGATTACTATAGTAATCAGAGTATGTAGGCCAAATTTTGAGAAAAATGAGCCCAAAGAGCTGTAATCAAAGTTCTTGTAACTATCCATATATGCAATATGGTCAAGAGGCAACCATTAGCATTGAATATAAAAAATAAATAAATAATTAATTAATTAATTAATTAAAAATTGATATTTTCTTTTTAATTTTTAATTTTTAATTTTTTTTGTAACAAAACTTGTTTCTCTGTCATGGAACCCACCTCGGAACCTAAGAGGCCAACTTGTGTTAGTTCTACATTCTGTAAAGGGCTCCTTGGATTCCAAAGAGCACTCTTGAAAATATGTTTTCTTATTTTTTATACTTTTACATTTTTCCACATGTGCATATGTCACCTTTTGAGGTTTCAAATAGGGTGGCACAAGCCTACATTGGAATTCCTAGTATTGCAAGGATTGTACCAACTCATTAATAACATGATACACTCAACAATTTTTTCTCTAGAATAGCAATTTTAGTTGATTTTTAGCAAAAGCAACTAAGTTTTTTCTTGAAAATCTTACAATTTGTTGAGATTTCATGAAATGTGCAATTTTAGCAAATTTTATAACTCTTTAACAAAGTATGTAACTAGCACAAGTTGGCCTCTTAGGTTTTGAGGTGGGCCCCATGACACAAGAACAAATTTTGAAAAAGAAAAAGAAAAAACTAAAATGATGATATCAAAATTCTTTTTTTTTTTTTTAATTTTTTTTAGGTTTGCTCCTTGGATTTCAAGGATCCTTTTACGAAATGTGGAACTAACACAAGTTGGCCTAAGTTGGCCTCCTAGGTTCCGAGGTGGGTCCCATGTCACAAAAACAAAATTTGTAAGAAAAAAATAAAAAATAAAAGTAAAAATAAAAAAGTAAAAAAATAAAAATTTAGGTCACTTTGCTCCTCGGATTTTGAGGAGCCTTTTACGAAATGTGGAACCAACAAAATTTGACCTCCTAGGTTCCAAGGTGCATCCCATGACTCAAGACCAAAATTTGTAAAAAAAAAAATAAAAAAATAAAGTGAAAATATCAATAAATAAATAAATAAATAATTTTAGGTGTGCTCCTCAGATTCCAAGGAGCCTTTTACAAAACCAGCACAAGTAGACCTCCTAGGTTCCAAGATGGGTCCTAAGACACAAACACAAAATCTATAAAAAAAAAGAAAAGATAAGATTGAACAAAAAGATTAGTGAAAAATTAATTAAAAGTAATAGTACTAATTTAATGAGCCCTTTCAGATTTTGAGAGGGCTCTTTACAAAACTTGTAACAAGCACAAATAGACCTCTTGGGTTCCGAGAGAGGTCCTATGACACAAAAATCAATTTTGTGAAAAGCAAAAAAAAGAAAAATTCAAATGAAAAAAACAAAAAAACCAAAAATTGATTGTGCTTTTACAGCCAATGAAAATGAAACTTTGTTCAAAACACAAAGTAGGTGAACCCTCATATTCCCCACCATGGTTCCAAGTTGGTTCCAAAAGACCACTACTCTATTTTGCAAAACAAAAAAATTGCTCCAAACATACGCAATGTAAAAAAGTTTTGTGTTGCAAGAGCATATGAAAACCAACATTATTTAAGATTCTACACAAACCACCTTAGCATATAATTGTCAAAATAATAATTGAGAAAGTTGAATGGCAACTATGGAATCAAACATGAATGGAAATTGTCTAATGAAAATTGAGAAAGTTGAATGGAAATTGTCTAATGAAAATTGAGAAAGTTGAATGGCAATTATGGAATCAAACATGAATGGAAATTGTGGAGTGAATCACTAATGGAAATTGAGAAAGTTGAATGGCAATTATGGAATCAAACATGAATGGAAATTGTGGAGTGAATCACTAATGGAAGTTGAGTGTGTTGAACGGCAACTATGGAATCAAACATGAATGGAAATTGTGGAGTGAATCACTAATGGAAATTGAGTGTGTTGAACGGCAACTATGGAATCAAACATGAATGGAAATTGTGGAGTGAATCACTAATGGAAGTTGAGTGTGTTGAACGGCAACTATGGAATCAAACATGAATGGAAATTGTGGAGTGAATCACTAATGGAAATTGAGTGTGTTGAACAGCAACTATGGAATCAAACATGAATGGAAATTGTGGAGTGAATCACTAATGGAAATTGAGAAAGTTGAATGGCAATTATGGAATCAAACATGAATGGAAATTGTGGAGTGAATCACTAATGGAAATTGAGAAAGTTGAATGGCAATTATGGAATCAAACATTAATAGAAATTATAAAGTCACACTTTGAAGGATAGCTCCTTTTTTTTATTGTTTGATGCATTTTCACCTTTTGTGGTACATACTCCCATTTTTGGCAACAACACATTTCCCATGCAACTTAGCTTCCAATACTAGTACCCCCAAACCTTTTCATCCATTATATTTTTCTCCATTCATCTATTACATTCATCCACATTCATCCTTTATCCTTTTTCATCCATCTAAAGTTATTTTCATTTATCCATCTAACGGATGAATGTTGAGGACCATGTGAATTTTGACATCCACTATTACTCTTTGTAGTTTCAATTTCAACTCTCTAAACTTCAAATTTTTTAAATGAGTATGATTTTGAATTCTCATTGCTCAACGCTCACTACTCATTGCTCAGTGCTCCCCACTCACATTGTATCACCCTAATGTCTAAGGGATGGTTTACACTATGTCCCACGTCCCACTTCCAATTGAAATTTGAGAATCCAATTGGTGTAGAGCCAAAAGTTGAGACTTCACGCTTTATACTACATCCCAAGTCCCACTTTCCCAAATGCTTACATGGCATCATTTTTTGGAAGTTTTGGAGCCCAAAAAGATGAGACTTCACTCCAAATATGGATCAATCATTTTGCTGGACCCAACTTTTAGAATAAATTTTTGTTAATTTCCCTCTGTCAATTTCAAGAAATTCTTTACATAATTTCCCTCTAAGTTGTTAAACAATATTGTCTCTTTCTTTTACAATTTTTCCCTCTATCACATCTCTCTATTAATACATAGAGAATTAATGTGCAAATCCTTATTGGGAAATTGAAAGAGTTTGTTATGGTTTAATCCAAATGGCCAAATCCCACCAATATTTTTGCATAAAATATTCATGACTTTCTTCAATACTCATTTTTGCCCTTAGGCTCGATTCATACTAGTGACTAGACAAAATACAAAAAGTGGCTACCTGGCCGGTCTTTCATCCTCTAGAGCACTTCCATGTCATCCAAGAGTGTTGGAGAAGAAAGTTGCTACAACATAGAAGTGTTCACCTAGTGGACAAGTTTGGAGCCACCCTCATAATAAGCCCTAAAACTTCACTGTCTATCTTATCCGCTAACATGGCTATATTGGTTGGCTAAATTAGTTGGTGACATGGCAAGTTGAAGACTTGAAGTACTAGACAAACCTTAAGTGTGAACACTAGTGGATAAAAATGATATTTCAACCAAGTTTGAGGTAATTTTGTTTGGTTGCTAATCTGAACCGGGCTTTAATAATCCAACTAATGGGCCCGTGTACTTGCTGTTCTAGCGGAGGGCCATCATAGGAGGAGGTCCTTACAAAAAAAAACATGAAATTTGATTTGCATTCTTAGTTTTTGTCTCATCCCATGCCCATGGCCCCCCATCCAATGCCGACTAGTAAGGTAGAAAATTTGGTTATAAAAAAAACTCAATTACCAATTAATTTCTCAACCACCTTATATGCTCTTATTTTAACACCCAACTACCCAACTAATAGAACCAAGCCTATTATAAAAATAAGACTATGGAATGTGGCGTTGAAGTGGGACTTGCAAAGATAGGACGTACTCAAGTAGTGTGAACCGCCCCTAAATCCAGATATAGACGAGTTCGTGTCGTTGTGTGTCTTCAACCGGGTATTGCTGGAATGTCCTCCATGCATATGCTCAGCCCGGTGTGCAATTGTGCACACTCACACTGCCCATCCATGCAACGCCTAACCACTCCCATTTGTCTCATCTCCACAAGCTCTGTCGCCCTGCCCGGTGCACGTGGCACTTGCCTCTCCTACTTCCCCGGGCTCTCTCTCTTTCTCAAATTCCACCTCCCGCTGCTCCAGCTCCCATTGCTGCTGCTGCTGCTGCACATTTCTCTTGTCATTCCTCGCGGTTGCAATAATTGCGCTTCTCCTGCGCCAACGTGCATCTCCTCTGATACGCTTAATCTCTGCCCAGCGGCTTCAGGAGCCTCGATTTCCAGCTCTGCTGCACCGCTTGTATAGTCAGACTTTCTCCCTTAGTTTCGTTTCTGTTGATGTTCCTCACGCGGTTGATGTCAAATTCACTTGATTTTGTTCCACCAGTGGTGATGTCTGGATAATGCTGACGTATTTAGACCGGCGATGAGGTGTTGACTTTTCGTCTGGGCTCCATATTCGGCGTGTACATTGGACAGTCACATGAGCGGGCGGTGTCAGTGTGTTTGTAGTTTTTGTCGTGAACAGTTAAATCTTGGAATGCTGGTTGTTGTGTAGGAGTAACAAGCCCAGGACTGCTATATTCATTAAATTGGGAAAAGTGACATTTTGGGACTTTTGGATTTTATGTTCTTTTCTAAAGAGCACTTATCGAATACTCTTTAAAAACACATAAAATCCAAAAGTCCCAAAACGTCACTTTTTTCCCCAATTTAATGAATAACGTGTTCTTGAGGGATTTAGTTTTGCTAGGAAGTGGCTTGATGATCTAGCCTTGTGTGTAGGCAGGTCCTGATGTGTACCTCACAATCCTTGGATTGCCTCTAGATCGCTTCTAAGCTTGATACTTGTCTGGAGCGAATCATGGATTAGGCTAATAAATAGTGCCGGAAAAGGACGACGTGTGCTGATAATGTTGAGAGCATAATAAGTTCTTTTTTGAGTAGAGGTCACCAGCAGTATGAGGCTAACGGGTTGTTTATGAGTAACGACACAATGAATGGAAGACGAACACAACTGAAGCGAGTTTGAGATTATTCGGAGGTTTCCTGGTTGTTTATTGAGAGTTCAGATTCTATGTATGTTTCTCAATGGTATGTTGACGTAGTGTATCGGGCACACCTTCAGGAGCATCGTTAGAGGATGTTATATATTTGCTAGAAATATCTTGCATTAGAAAGTAGCCGGCCATATCCGCAGGTGTGAACTTCCAGCGTTGAATTCTATGCTGTAGTATTCTCATCCGTTTGAGGGATTTCAAGTGGATATGCTGGAACACTTACAGTAAGAGTTTAATATAGGAATGGCCTCAATTGTCAGTCATAACGACTGACACACGATATATGATTGCTTGTGGCTAACCAATTCTGTATGGGAAACTGTTGAATTTTGCATGTGCCACAACATCGTTTGACAGATTCGTGTGATTCAACAAATCTTCGGTTGCTTTATTTTGACATCTGATCTGTGCTTGCTTGCGCAGATACATCTTCAGCAATGGCTGACGGTGCGGACATACAGCCTTTGGTGGTCGACAATGGATCCGGAATGATGAAGGTATACAATGCTTTCCCAGTTGGCTTGCTTGCAAAGTGTTAACCTATTCGTGAAGATTTTGCAAGATATAGAACAAATGTGCTTGGAAGCATTCACACATTGTTACTTCGTTCAATAAGTAGCTAGGTGCTACAGCAACATAGACAGAAAGCAGGAAATGTCGCATCAGTGGAAGGATTATGCTCGGTTTACGAATTGCCATTACTGGAACGTGAGGAAGAAAACGTGGTGGATGAATTGCAGGCCGGTTTCGCTGGCGACGAGTCCCCCCGGGCTGTGTTCGCCAGTATCACAGGTCGGCCAAGACACAAGGGCGTGACGGTCGGTACGGGTCAGAAGGACGCTTACGTGGGGGACGAGGCACAATCGAAGAGGGGCATCCTGACTTTGAAGTACCCGATCGAGCACGGCGTGGTGACGAATTGGGACGCCATGGAGTCGATCTGGCACCACACCTTCTACAATGAGCTGCGCGTGGCACCGGAAGAGCACTCCGTTCTGTTGACGGAGGCTCCGTTGAACCCCAAGTCAAACAGGGAGAAGATGACTCAGATCATGTTCGAGACATTCAATACGCAGGCGATGTACGTGGCCAATCAGGCCGTGCTGGCGCTGCACGCGACCGGGCGAACGACGGGTAAGTGGCGAGGAATGCATGGGTGCTTTGCAGGATTTTTTGGAATGGAATGCGAACCGATGCAGCATGCATGTAGATTTGCAAGAAGCGGGCTTGTCGAGCGGGTCAACGTGATATTCGTTAATTTGGGGAAAAAACCTCAATTTGGGGGCTTCTCAATTTTTCATTTTAAAGAGTTTTTAGATGATTTAGAGTGAATTTTATGATGATTTCTTCGACAGTACCTTACATCAATGATGAAATGTCTTGATGGACTTATCAAAAAAATCACTTCAATACCTAAGCGTCAAGATCTGGATTCTAAGAACAGTCCAGTAATCAAACCTTATGATCTTTGCATGCATCTGTATGGAGATTTTCACAAAAATTACAGATTTGCACTTGTTAGGAAGTTGCTAACAAATCTCTGCAGTGAATTTTTCAGTTATGACTTCCACTCCAAGTTATTTTCAGAATGCTCTCCCACACTTATCTGGAACCCTGGATCCCTGTTTTGTTTGTGACGCCTACTGGTTGAACTACCAAAACGTTCTTACAAATGCAAAATTCAGTACCCAAAATCCGTGTTTTGTCCCAAATTAACGAATATTGTGTTTCGGGTTGTGTGATGGCGGTGGTGCAGGTATCGTGGTGGACAGCGGAGACGACGTGACCCACACAGTGCCAATCTACGACGGGTACGCGATGACCCACGCCATCACGCGGATGCACTTAGCGGGTCGCGAGCTGACGGACTTCCTCGCGAGAATTATGATGGAGAGAGGTTACTCATTCACGACGTCGGCAGAGCGTGAAATCGCTCGAGACATAAAGGAGAAGCTAGGGTTCGTAGCGATCAACTTCGAGCAGGAGCTGCTCACGGCGGAGAGAAGCTCGTCGGTGGAGAAGAGCTACGAGTTACCGGACGGGCAGGTGATCTCGATTGGTGTGGGGAGGTTCAAATGCCCGGAGGCGCTGTTCAACCCGTGGTTGATCGGGATGGAGTATTCAGGCATCCACAATTCGACGTACGACTCGATCCAGAAGTGCGACAAGGACATCCAGAAGGACATGTTCGGGAACATCGTTCTTAGTGGAGGATCGACAATGTTTCCGGGAATCGCGGAGCGGATGCACATGGAGATGGCGGTAGTTGCACCGAGCAACACGAAGGTCAAGGTGGTGGCATCTCCGGAGAGGACGTACGGCGCCTGGATCGGAGGATCCATCTTGGCATCCATGAGCACCTTCCAGGAGGTAATTAACCCCTGAGCGCCCGGTCGATATTATACTGTCGATGGTCCACAACTTAATCTCACTTTTTCTTTTAATTTGTACACTGAAAAGAATCATGGCTGGTCCCAACAGCAAAAAAGAAGGTAGTCCTTTTTCAAATCCTGCAATCACTTTTTCTGAATGTAATTTTCCAAGCTGTGGTGGCCATTAAACCCCCATTTTCTCCTAAATCTTAAACTCTAAGCGCTCAGGGGTTAACGTGTGAAATATTTCTGTTTTTTTTTTTTTTTTGTGTTGAAGTTTTGGAGACATGGTCGGTGGTTTTGTGGAAACTTAGCTTTCGAGCAAAGGCTTGTGATACTGAGGTGAGTGTTGTCGGTGCTGCAGAAGTGGATTACAAAGGCTGAATACGAGGATTTTGGCCCAGAAGTTGTGAATAGAAAGTGCTTTTAATTGAAAGTTGTGGGCAGCAGCCTCGTTCTACTTGTCCTTGCTTACCTTTGATCAGAGAGCACTCACATCATGACTGATAAGGTTCTTGTGATTTATTTGAAATAGCTAGCCAGTGAGGAAGGGTTTAATGAGCACTGATGTTGGTAATTATTTGAGGGGATATTTTTGCTTTGATAGGGGATTGCACCATCTTTTGCCTCTTCTTTTCTAGGAGATCCTGTTAATTGGGGTCCGTACTGTTCAACCATGTCTCTGGAAGTGTAAGGTTGGATTTCGTATTCTTCACTTGGAGTTAGACTACCTTTATTGGGGACGACTATGGTTCCAGACGATATCGTAACGTCCGAATTGGGGTTTTTTTTTTGTTTTCTCACCAATGCTTGTGTGGCATTTTTTGAAAATGGTTTGTAGCTTGCTGGCTCCATCCCTATTTTGGTTGGAGTTAAAGGTGACTCCAATGCATGAATTTTTGGAGCATCATGGGATTTTTTTTGCAATTAAAAAATATTCATTGGTCATTTTTTGAAAATATCCAAAAAATCATTGCCATTACTTAAGTATTGCATTGAATTGGATTAGGCAACACCTCAAAAAAATTAAATTGCTCAAATAATTTTAAAATGATGGCATCAATTTTCAATTTGATAAGTAATTTATGAAACCCTAGGCTGCAACGCAATTTTCCTAATTGCAGTCTCGCATTTTTTGAATGTCTTCCCCCTTTTTCGTATAAGCTTGAAGCTAGCCTTTCTTTTTCTTTTTTTGAGGCAATTGGGCCTTAAATTGCCCAGAAAAAAACACTGGTCCGAATGATCCGGCAGTTCAGTCTGACCTGCAGTTGTGTACTTGTATATGTGTAACGAACTAGGAAGGTATGTATATGGCCATACCTTTTTTTTTCAAATGTTCAAGCTATCAAAACGTGCCTTGATGCTGCATATTGTTGTTAACTACTGCACTGCTGCTCCTTACATACCCCCAAATTTCACTCTGTTCCAAAACACGAGGGTGAAGGAGATTTTGACATGTCTAGTTTTTACTCTTTCTCCATTTGTTTAATGGGAAAATTTCATGGATACCCTGAAGTTTGCGATATTTGCATAGATACCCCTGCTTTTTCAGAAATTGCATAAATATCCTTTGACCATAATTTTTAGGCATTTATTGTTGCGCTTGTACTTCTTTTAGGACCAATGTTGAAGAAAAGAATGTAATGAAACAAAAAAGAAACAATGTGCACACAAAGGAAGAAGGGAATGACAAGTACAACAAAACAAGCATTTGAAAATTTTGGTTCAAGGGTATTTATGCAATTTCTGAAAAAGCAAGGGTATCTATGTAAATGTTGCAAACTTTAGGGGTAACCACAAAACTTTCCCTTATTAAATTGACTTCATTACCAAACATGTCTAGTTCAATTTTTTGACAACAGTACTCTTTCTTGAACATTTGTGAACCCTAATGTTGCACCCTACATTTGAGATGTTCATTATACACTCTTGAACCCAAAGTGGAGCTCCAAACACTACTTGCACAAGCAAGTCTTGCCACATGTCAATTGCTAAGTTGGTTTGGGAGGGTTGCAATTGGGATCACCAAATGCCGCTCTAGGAACACATCCAAGCAATTTCAAGGTTAGTATAAAGTTGCTTTCAAGGTCCTATGAGTTGCAACTTTGTCCTCTAAAACAAAATATTCTACATTACTTTTTTTCACAGAAGTGATGTTCCATAATAGGTTGTTGAAAGGTTAACCCTACAAAAAAAAATTGTTCTTGAATTTTCTGAGACCTTGGGGTACCGTAAACCCTTAAATGCTTGGATATCGTAAACCCTTAAATGCTTGGATATCGTAAACCCTTAAATGCTTGGATATCGTAAACCCTTAAATGCTTGGATATCGTAAACCCTTAAATGCTTGGATATCGTAAACCCTTAAATGCTTGGATATCGTAAACCCTTAAATGCTTGGATATCGTAAACCCTTAAATGCTTGGATATCGTAAACCCTTAAATGCTTGGATATCGTAAACCCTTAAATGCTTGGATATCGTAAACCCTTAAATGCTTGGATATCGTAAACCCTTAAATGCTTGGATATCGTAAACCCTTAAATGCTTGGATATCGTAAACCCTTAAACGCTTGGATATTGTAAACCCTTAAATGCTTGGATATCGTAAACCCTTAAACGCTTGGATATTGTAAACCCTTAAACGTTTGGATATGAGTGTAATGTAGGCAACCCATTCCCAACCATGTTCCCAATACCAACCCCAATTTATTTGGAGTTGTCATTTCAGTTTGGGGTTGTCATTTTAGAATTGAAATGACAAACCCAAATACATTGGGGTCGGTATTGGGAACATGGTTGGGAATGGGTCACTTAGCTTACATACTTACATACGTTATTGTACCTCATGTGTTCCGTTATTGCTATCATAGCTGCTCGTCCAGTGGATACCATTCCAAAGGATGGCCGTTGGAAACGGCACACTGAGTGAATTAAGTATGAATTTACTTACCATTTGAATCAGTTCTGCTTTAATTTAATTTGTTGTCCAAATGGACAAGCCAAATTTCTGCAACTATATTTCCTTAGTAATCACCAAGTCCAAGCCCGTGAACTGTACTCAAATCTATTAGCCCAAACGTTGCTCCAAATTGGGAGTCTTGACTAAAAAGCCGCTACACCATCTCATGAATGAAACAATCAGGCCTGCTCACACAAGGTTTAGGGTTTCCTTACAGTTGCTTGTCGCCTGTTCATCGAGAAGTTCTAAATGGAAAGAGCCTTTTAACCCTGTAATGCCGGGGGAAGCCATTTCCTGGCGTTTGAAAAAATGTCTAGGGATGTGGGTGAACAAAAAATTTGATTTTTCATTCATAGTTTTGTTTTTGATGTATCATGTTAGGTTATGATGAGTTTCTAATTGGATTTGTAGTCTTACTAGTGTTTATTTTTATGTAGATGAGAAGTTAATAAAAAAAAATGAATCACAAAATACGTTGTTTTAGTGTATTTTGGGAAGTTGTTGCTCTTTGCTCTAAATCTAAAATTTCTCCACAAAAATTACATTTTTTGAACTTGAGCCCAACTTATATAATGAAGGCCATCTACTCTAGTTTCTTCTCCACATCAAATTTTGGAAAATTTCTTGATATTGAATATGTTATTGCTATTTGAACTTTGAATGTATCTTCAATGTCTATTAACTTCTAATTATAGAATGACACGGAAATGGAGTCTACACCATGATGTTTGTTATTGTGATATACACACATTGTGAAATTTTCATATTTTTTTAGATGATTTTCTATTTGGTGTGATTTTTCTTCAAATATTCTCAAAAAAATCAAATTTTCTCAAAAAAAATCTGAAGTTTTTGTGAAGTAAAGAAGACGTGTAATTCCATCTCTAAAAATTAAATACAAATTTTTTCATACATATGTAATTACAAAATGGCAGCAAATTGTATGATGGACAGTCACACTTGGATCAGCGGTCATGGGTCCGTCATTTAGGGGTTAAGAAGGTCTGCAGTTTCATGAAGTAAGCTTGGTCCTTTAAGTGCATTGTTCAAAATTCTAGGAGGTCGCTGTACCCTGCAATCCTTTACAAGATTAGTCGAGCAGACTGCTCCATAGCTGTGATCACATTGTTTCTTTCTGCTAATTGAATGCAGAACAGCCCGCAGAACAGTCCGCAGAACAGTCAGTTCCTGCTAGTGTCGCAGCTCACACCGGCACTGAAGGATTGTATGGTACATTCGCAAAGCTAGTGACCAAAGCGCACATACCGGTATCGCATGAAAAGAAGGATGTGGTCTCGTATCTATAGGGTGTTCCTCTTGATTACTTTTATGCTTCCTCCGTTTGATGCTACGTGCCTAAACTTAGGTCAAGTTCTTTAGAAACCGTCGATGTTCACCAGAGTTCGAATTGATAGAGCGCTGTTTGACTAGGGATCCTTCTTACTTACTACATAGTGAAAGACAGACAATGCACTTTCTACAGCAAAAAAGGAACCCCCCACCTGGAAGAAACTAAAGCACATTATGACCACAGCGTCAGATCAACTCACCGAAAACTTGCGCAGCACAATGTTTTGACGGGATATGCCTTATCATTTGATTCAGCAAAATAATATTCGTCCAGAGACAGGGACCAAATGCGAATAGAAGTATCTATCGAAATAGCACGAGAAAAAGGGACCACAAGAGCTCATGCTGCTCCAGGTCCGTATCAGGAGTGCCTACCACTTCCAAACTGGTCGCAGTGTGCAACCCCTCCAAAGTAAAGTTGGCATGGGTCAAAACCTCCCCAACTTGATACAGACTTAGGTTGACATCTAAAAGAATTGCTCCAAAACCACACTTACTGATGCAGATGGAACGTATAGATAAATTAACACTACATAATTGCCACACCCCATAGGAAGGTTGTATACCACACAAATTTGACTTCAAAATCAAGTGCTCAGTGGGCGAATGGAGTATGACTTAAGTTGAACGCCTTCGCTTTGACCTCTTGCTTGATTTTCCTGATGCATCCACTGCTCCGTTTGCTGCCAACGCTTCTTCCTGCACCCCACGGACTTGCCAGAGTCAACTCACATGTAACACCAGACCGTACCCTTCGTTATTAAAACTGAACATTCCTTTAAACTTAGGTTCAGGACTGACTTGGTAAGACCGTCCCATGAAACACGTGCCCGGGGTCTAAATAAAAGCATATCAACTTACTGTTCTGCTCAAAGGTGAAGAATACCTTGAGACTATCTACCGCTCCCTTCTCTCCATCGGTTCCTTCGTCTTGCTCATCATCGCTGGAGTCTTCCAAAGACGCAGTTGCCTTCTGAGTTTCCTGAGCCCGTTGTGCTCTCAACATGTTATCCCGCTCTTCCGCAGCCTTGGCGGCAGCAGCTCTCGACGCCTCTTCGCCTGCCTTGCGACGAGCCTCTTTCTTCTTAGCCTCCTCTTCCTTCAACTGTTTGAATCTGTTCAATAAACAGAGAGACCACTCATGACAATGCTCAAGCATACCCGTAAGCAGGAGAAAACTAGTGTATCTTCTTCTCAGGTTCCAGTCAGTTCTGCCCAGCAGGGAGATGCGGCACTGCAAGCAATCCAAGATGGGATTTGGTAGAATATCCACCTTATGCCTCGCCCATCCTTCGTCGCGGCATCGGTAGTAGTAGCAGTGGCGCTGGCAGAAGAGGCTGCCGGTGGAAGCGGCGTCCGCTTCGCCTGACCCGCACTGATGATACCCCCGCCATCCTTGTCCACTACTGGCTGTGCTCCACCTTGCCGCAAGTATACTTGTTGAGCCGTGCTCAAAATATTGTTTGTCAACCTAAATGCAACAATAACAGCACGCGTCAGCGTCGGCGGAAGAGCGAGTTTAACCTGAGTTAATTCGGTAATAACAACTATTACCAATCGAGTTGTCACGATTTGTGTCATCCAAATCAGTCTAGGGAGCAGACACCTCTTTTTCTTTCAGTCAGCGATCAACAACGAATAGGACCGAGTTATTATCTGCACGAAGTCTGTATACAGGGAGTACAAGCACACAACGACTAAGAATTAAGCGTATGACTTGGTTACAGTACTCACCAGTACAAGCTCAGTCCTGAGGGTACAGACAACGAAAAGTAACCAATCATGAGCGGCAGAAATTTTAATATCGCTTGGGATTGGCCTTGAGCTGGATCGTTAGTCTGCATAACCAACAATCAAATTAGCTTCTCTTCTTCGTACGAAGTTCAGCGACCTAGTACGTGAATACTTTCCAATTTCCAGATTGCAACATGATAAGCATGCTACCTAGTATATCAGATGCAGAGTACGAGCTTCTCCGTTCTATCCACAAAGCGCCATTGAACTACTCAATAGATCGTCTGTCAGTAGGTGATAAGACATACCGCGGTAGCTGGCTGCATCATTTGCATGGAAATGTACTGCGACGCCACAAGGAGTACTGGCAGCACTAAGTAAGCGATAGTGTCGATCCAACCCAAAGGAGGAGCACCATCCTGTCCGCCCACCAGAATCCACAAGTTAGCACATCTATTTGATGAGAAACGTTGACCATAGGTTCGTACTCACAGAAAGCAGCCCACTATGAAAGCACCAGGACAAGACACATCCTCAATTCAGCAGGGCTGGACTGCACTCAAATTACTCAAAAAGGGAACGAAAGTTGCCAGCAACAAGCACATTCAGTAAACATGCGGACTGCAACTGAAATAGGCAAACTTCCCTTCAAGGTCCGGGAAGAACCGACCGCTAGTTCAAAAGCTAGCTGGTTGAAATGAAAAAAAACCGTTTGCAATTCATAAACATCGGCGGAAAAACCGGTTTAAAATCTAAAAATATGTGATTTACAGTACTAAATAGAGAAAATAACCGAAGTAGCTCCTTGATAAACCGGTTCAATATAGGAATTGAAGGAAATCAACCGAAAAATCTCAAGTATTTCCCGGACCCTGCAGTTCCCTCTCAAGAGCCAGAACCAAAAAAGAGAAAGTCCATTATCAAGTAACAGAAAAAATTGGTGGTCAACCACTTCCATACCCAATCGACTTGAACAACAGTTGATGTTGACTAAGAAAAATTGCCGTCTCTAATAAATATCTGCTCCAAAATGAAAGAATGAAAGCCAAAGCACCATCTCAAAGCACCAACTCACCACAAAGGGAAATAGCCACGAAACGCCACTCCCACTGGTACGCGCGGCAATTGTTGTCGGACCAGCCAACGATGGAATCCAGAAGAAGCCCTCCGTCAACAATCCCTAAAATTTCAAACATCCAATTCAGTGATGTATAAAAAACACACCCCTACCTTTAAGATCTGCTAGAACACTTTCTTGAAAGCCTAATGAACTAGCCGGACATTGCACACATGTAACCTCAGTTGCAATGAAATATCGAGCATAAATTGTTTACCGGCACCTGCTGCCACACGGAACTAAATGGAGCACCTACAAATCATTCACAAGCAAAAACAATAATGTCATCCGAAGTGTGGCACGATATAATACCTCGTTGGCGACATTCGAAAGTGCTCGATACAGCCCGATCCACACTGGTAAGGTTGCCAGGGTTGGCAGGCACCCTGTATAAACAAATACAAAATTATATCATCACTTCCCTTACACAATGAAGGACTGTGCAATGCCAAGACAAGCCACCCTTCTTACAGATATAACCCAATATAGCCCTCTCATAGCTACAGTACCTCTCTTAAGGCCCCTACAACTATGTCATACATGACCATGAAGGCGATCTCCAACTCTGCTGCAAACATCAGAGGTTACTCTGACAAAGAGAAAACCGCACCTGCAAGAGGGTTCACTCCAGCCTGCTTGTACAACCTGGCTGTTTCCAACTGAATACGCTCTTGATCCCCTTGATAACGAGTCTGAATGGCTTTAATTTTTGGCTGTAGATTTTGCATAGCTAAAGTGGATTCTACCTGTACCAGAAATCACATCTTCGTTCAGAAATCTCCCGGTATTTACACCAAACTCAAACCAAGGGCTAAGGTCTATCTATGAGCTCCGTTTTAGTCCCCTATGCCACAGCTTCGCATAGCTCGGTACAAAAGTAGAGAATACTGGCTCTCTCGACTAGTAAACTCAGAAATACAAGAACTTTATCGTATTTGCAGCTACTGCTAGTCGACCAATAAACCTACGTGAAACTAACAGGCACTATAAATCTTAACAAAATATAACAAGTGGCGTAAGCAACTCAATACCTGCTTCTTTGTAAGGGGATAAGTAGCTAGTTTCACAATAATGGTTAAAAGAATAATGGCAAAACCATATGAATAAGGAATGTTCAGCTTGGCGATACCGTCCTTCAAAAACTGCACACAATAAAAGCTGTCAGTGTCTGATTCTTGCGTCATCGGAAATCACCAGACAACTAGCCCGAGTACAGCCAAAATCCCACTACATAAATCTTCTGGTGGTCGCTTCCTCACAGAAGAGCAAAACACGATATCACCTCAAAATTCGGTAAACACACTAGGGCCAGAGTCGAACATGAGGATCCACTGCAGTTTTTTGATTATGGACGTAAATAAATGACCAGAAGACCTACGAAAATCCATGAAATTGTTCACTGGCATCATTATATGGTGGTAAGGCACACACGTATACAAGCTAATGAACAATCTCTGTTACAGGACTTCCTCCTCCAGCCAAATAGAATGGGAAGCGGCGGGCGGTCATACGATCCAATTCTTAACAACAGCAATTCTCGTAAAATTTTCACCACGCATAAAAGACAGAAGCTGCGTTTGTGCCAGGCAGAATAAATCGGATTTAGGTCAGGTCATATCCAGCTAAAGTTGTTCTCAACCTCAAATCCGCACAGTGTTACACAGAAGGCAATATCTCATTCCAAAGAATTGAACCAAAACACTCACCGTTAGAGCCATTTCAAGAGTATTGGTGATGCCACCGAGCCAACCTCCATCCGGCTTCTGCACGACAGCGTCGGTCACCTGACCAGGGTCCGTAGCCACGGCGGCATCCGCAAGAGTGAAGAATAAACCCTCGGTCCGAGTAAGCAACCCCTGCAACGCCTCCGGCGACTTTGACAGCGCACTCAAGGCCAGGTCCACATGCTCAGGGTCGGGCAATTGGCCGAGCGACGCTCTCGGAACCACCAGAACTCTCCCCTTACTCGAGTGCCGAGGAAGAGTCGGTCTCAATCCCCTTCGCAAGCCCAAGCCCCTCGCAGGCGGAAGAAGCGACAAAATCACATACGGCCGCACCGCCACATTTGCCGTTGCCGCCTCCACTTTCACTGTCGACAGCGACGGCGAGCACGCATGTATCGACAGCGTCGTCATGGCAGAACTCCAATCCCGCTGATGAGCCCGAGCCCTAGGGTTTTAGCTCCTTCCACCACCACGGAATTGCTTCAAAAATGCGCAATTCTGCACCAAAACGGATGCGGGAAGAAGCAAAGAGTGTGCCGAGAAGAATCAGTCCACCAGCTCAGCGTGGCGTTGGTGCTCCACGTTTGAGCGCAGCAGAAGCGGTGCGCAATCGAGGGCGACGTAGGCAATCCCCTCGGGACGTGTCCGAGACGAGACAGTCTGAGAGTCACATGATGGTGAAACGCTCGCTGCGCCAGTATCTGGATAGGGCGACCGGACTGACCGGTCGACACCCTGACCGCCTGCAGCTAGTCCTGCACTGCCAAGAACTTCCCCTTCTCATTTCTTTTAGGGTTTTCATCATAAGCCAAAAGGGGAAATTACAAACAGGGGCATGAAAAATGAAAAATATTACATATAGTTTCAAAATATTTACAAATAAATTGTTAATTTTTTTGGTTACATTGGTTGATTAGATACATTTCATGTTAGCTAATTTTCAAAAAATTTAGAGGCCTCTCTAGAAATTGTCATCCCCTTTACTAAAATTTCTTTGTTCAGGCTTGATTTGGAGAGGCATTTAAGCCTTTTGTAAGTTAACCAATACTTAATGTGATGTACCCAAATCAACCAATGTCCAAACCAAAAACAATTACAAAAAAATTATAATTTATTTTGAAATTGTCCCTATATTTATAATTATTTTGAAATTGTGTCCTATCTATAATAATTGTAATTTCCCCTAAAAATATTTAATGCTACTGAATATTTAATTCAACATATTTTATACTAGGCATAAACAATCACTAACTTCACTGCACTAAAGACAATAACTACTTTCATTTCTTCTTGGTAGGCACTTGGTCTTTGTCATTGATTTTTGGGAGCTTTCTAGCACTTTTAGGGCTAGAAGTGTTTAGAATGGTTACATATGACAAATTTTGGTGTTGGGGACCAATATTATTGCTACTTTTTTATTTTTTTATTTTTAGTTTTAAATTAAATTTCATATGTTTTTCAAGTTTTGCATTTGAAGAAAATAAATGTAGTTGGTTACTTCTTACAATGATCCCTGTGAGAGTCTTTAATTGCAATGGCAACAACCCCCTACACAAGTTTAGTAGGGAGTATAGACAATCTAAACCCTCCAAACAATGGACTTCCTAAACAACATCTTCACATTACTATAACTAAATGCTAATTCTAACAATGTTTTCTTGCAAGCAAGGTTTAATCCTTTTTTGCTTTCAAAATGCATACAATCCACTTTGCCAAAAGTAGCACTACACCATTGAACTAATCAAGTATAATTCCTTCAAATAAGTCAACATTGAACCCAACACCAACATTCACCACTAAGCAATTAACCCTTTAAGGACCACACCCATTTTCACAAAATCCACTAGAAACAAGGGCTATAAGTTTAGATGTGCAATTAACCCAAATATGGACCCATTTTCAGTAATTCAACCGTACAAATGAGAAGTACACCTTGTTCACTTTAAAGCACTAAAATTTTAGCTAGATTTAGCGTTGGAGGTGAAACATTATAATGACTGAGCGAGCCGTATGCGGAAAATCTCTAGTGTTTCAAGCTTGTGTGGTTTTGAATGTTAACGCTTCATGCAAGCTTTGATTGAAAAGAGCCTTACATTTCTAGAAAGCAAGGTTTCCCACCTTTCCAATAAGACTAGTTACACACAAAATAGACAAAATTAGCAATCACAAGGTGCTAAGTGGACAAAAAGGGTAAAAAATCCCATTTTCTTTGCTACCCTAAAACAATTCTACAAGAAATTTGATAATTGTTACGGAAAATCTGATTGGTGAAAGCAATCAAGAATTGGCCTTAAATGTAGGATGACGTATTTTAAAGCCAAAATGACAACACCATTTTAGTAGATACTCAAATACTACAATTATACTACTACCGTATAGGAAAACAATACAAGCATATTTCTTAAGCAATTTGAATTTTATTAGAATTGTGCAATTGAAATTTGACATTCTTCTTAGAAGTTTGATGTATTGTGTTGTTGCTTTTATCCATCTTTGACAAAAAATGGATACATACTTTGAAGCCATGCCGTATAAACATCATTATTTGTCAACTCACATACCCAATTGCATTGTTATTTTTTTAGATGGATGCAAAATTCTTGTGATCACATGCATACTTCAAGATCAAATTCCAAATTATTGAGTGGTTTCAACCTACAGGCCAAAAACTACTCCTAGTGACCAAAATATGGTCACGTGGTCCTTAACTCCTAAATGCCCAATACCTTTTTTAAGCTTTTAGAAAATTGCTCTAAACTAAACAAAAAGCCAACTTTTTGATAAGTTTTATCAATTCTTATAAAACTGTAACCATACAAATTCAAACTAGATATATTAGATATCACATAGAAAAAGAAAACACACCAATCGCACTTATGGATTGAAAGATTATAATGTTTGATCAAGAGGGTGTTAAAAATGCAATAATGTCTTCAAGTCTTTCAATCCTCTTTTCACATGTCAAATCTAAAATGTTGGTCACAAAAAAATATGAGGTTAAAGGACATAACATACATAACTCCAATCCATTTATAGCTTTTCAAAATCTCTTTTATAACTTTCAAAAACAAATTTCTAGCGTGAATTTTTCTCCAAGATCTAGTGTATTTGAGGCTCATTTTCATGAGCTCTCAACACTAAAAAAGTCAAGATTGCAATTGACACCCTTGCACAAAATCTTGAATAGAAAACTCACAATCAATAATTTTTGAAATCAGGTTTTTGATAATAAAACTAGACTTCAAAAAGATCAACTTTAAAATAAAAAATACGAAAAATAATAACTTAGTTAGGTGTTATTGAACTTTGAAATATTATCAGCACCAAAATGTGGTGCCTTGGGCATTTAGGGGTTAAAGGGTTAACAAGATCCTGGAAGTTTGTACATGTACTACATCTTGTTATAACCAAATGCAATAAAACTTGCAATTACTTAAAATAAAAATGCCACAAAATCCACAAAAAAAACTAAAGCACTTAATCAACTTATAGCAACAAACCTTCTCGCACTCCTAAATCCACCCTTGCTTTGACTTTACTCTAATCAAAGTAAATTTTGGCTTACTGAAAAACTAGCTCAAACGTGCACCTACTCACAGAATTCCAAATTTGTTGTTGTCTTTTCAATTTCCTCCTCCAAAGTTGGTATTCCTAAACTAGGCTCACATCCTAACCCTAACCTACTCCCTTTTCACTCCTTTCCTAATTCTCTTACCCATTTCTTCTCCCTCGTATGGAAAAAAACCTTATTGCCGATTGTGCTAAATCTTAATATTTTTTCAAACCTCCTAAATAAATCTCCCAACTTCTAAGATTTGTTTTTCTCCAAAACTCAAAAAACCAACGGTCACCCACACACATATACACACCCACCGTAGCAGAGTTTTTTCTGCTGGCGAAATTTCGCCAGCTCTAACAGGTTTCGACTAATGTTATTACTTCCCTCCATAAATACTCCAATGTGAGGAGGACGGCAGTCACTCAGAAAAAACCCTACATTGTAGTAGTCTGATTTGTGATAAGAGGTTTTTGAATCCAAATATGAATTTAAACTTTTCAAATTTGATATACCAATGATAAACATGTAAATTCTGGCGTTTTGCCCATATGAAAAAATTAAACATTTTCACCTTAGGCCATGTACCAAGAATAACCCCTGGACGCCCCTAGAGGACCAAAAGTATCCTCGCATGATTTCAAAGGCTTGTTTGAGGCACTCCATCTAATTTTTAAATTTTGCTACAAACTACAATTATGAAGGTATACAAGTTGTCCATGCCAGTGGCGTATTGGCAAGGAAGTCCAATTTTGTGCAAGTCCCGGAAGAGACTTGATTGGATGAAACATCATACATGGCAAAATGGCAAGCAACGTTTTACAAGCTACTACTTGTTAATATCCTTTGCAAGCTTCCTTGTGTGTAGTATGTGGTAGTGGGAAAATTGTTGCCAAAGGTTCACGCATGTTTTAGATCCTTATTATGGCAACCCTTACCAACTATGTTAGTCATCCTTTTCCATGCAATAACAGTTTGAAGCCCTAGATCTTTACATAAAAAGAAGCGCAATTTTCAGTAATTTTTAAATGTGTGCATCCACAACTAATCTTGCTACTCACAAAAATTAAGATGAATTAAGGGCTCATAGAGCTTTGTAAAAATCATCACATAGCAACTTACCACCTACCAAAAAAAGTTTATCATCATGTGTTGCTTGATCAAATGTTATAATCTCCCATCTCCCACGATCAATTGTTCCCAAAAGTTGCAAACTATTTCCTACGTAGGTGTTTCACTATTTTCAATGGTCACTTTTTGTGAATCATCCAATTGACTAAAATACAATACATCAAAGTTGTACATCTCCCAAAACCCTGATTTTGGTGAAAATGGCGTGGGCACTCACGAGTTAAGAGCAAGCAAGCCAAACATGACAAAGGCCAAAGACTAGGTCGGTATACAAAATGGTGAGCAACCAAGTAAGGAATCTGCCAAAGTGAGGTGGAAACCAAGGACAAAAACAAGTTAAAACTACTAGACAAAGTACAGCAAGGAACAGGATTGATAGTGAATTGACTCAAATTAGTAATAACACCATATTCATTAAATTAGGAAAAACAGAGGTACCATTTTGTATTCCACCTCAATCCAAAATAGTCACCTCAAACCAAATTCAAAAGTATTAGATTCAGTATGAGTCACTAAGATTTTTTTCCTCACAAATTCGTCCTCTCAGGTGAGGACATGTGTATCAAAAAAACACTAAAACTTGATTTGGGGCGTGTTTTCGGGTGATCACCCAAACCTTAAAAGTTCCAAAATGACCGTTTTGGCCCAATTTAACGAATATGGCGTTTAATGCCCTCCATGCGGATGAGTCAACACACACAAGCATTTTCTGTCACCACCCCATACCTAGGCACGTGCTGCCACAATTGGAACAAGGCAATGCGCCATGAAGACTCCAGATTCAAAGACCTTCGGGTACACAAAAAGGCTTCCAGCTTAATACCTACATACCTTCCTAGTCGCAAATATACAACTGCAAGTCAGATCGAACTGCCAAAACACACTTAGAAGTTACAGCACCGTTACAATCATAATTCTATCCTATACAGTCACCTGACTGAACACAAAACTCAACGCTACACTTCCAGAGACACGAACAGCACGAATCCCAAATAAAAAAGATTGCTTAGACAGAAGCAACAAAAGCTGATGCAACAACTTATCCACGCAAAAAACATCTTTGCAGGTATAAAACTACATCACGCTAGTCTCTTTCCTCAAGGGCTAGCTATTTCAAATAAGCTGATCAGTCGTGCTGCGAGTGCTGTCGAATCAAAAGGGTAAGCAAGACGTATAGAAAGGGCTGCCCACACCATTCGATTCAATACACTTCTTCTGCACAATTGATGGGCCTGATTCCTCGTATTCAGCCTTTGTGATCCACATCTGCAGCACGCACAACACTCACTCACCTCAGAATGATGACGAGCCTTCGGTTAAAAGCTTTCCACAAAACAACAACCGACCATGTTTCCAAAAGACCCAATACACGTAATAGAAAGAAGGGAAAATTTCATGGATACCCTTGAAGTTTGCAATATTTTCATAGATACCCTGCTTTTTCAGAAATATATCACAAATAACATCATACAAGGGTCCCATTTTGTATTCCACCTTAAACCCAAAAAGTTACCTTAGACCAAATTCAAAGGTATCAAATTCAGTATGAGCTACTAAGATTTTTTCCCTCCCCTCAAGTGAGGGCACGTGTACCAAAAAAATGCTGGAGCTTGAATTAAGGTGATCACCTTAATCCATTAAAAGTCCCAAAATATATTGTTTTTCCCAATTCAATTAATAGGGTATTAAATACCCTTGGATCAAAAAAGCTTAGGATTTTGTGTTGTGCATGCCACTTCCCTTCTTCCTTTGTGCGCACGCATGACAAGAAAGAAGTAGTATGCGCACAAAGGGAGAAGGAAGTGAAATGCATAACAAAAAAAACGCCTAAATTTTTGGTTCAAGGAATTTCTGAAAAAGTAGACTGGGATATCTATGACAATACTGCAAAATTCAGGGGCATTCATGAAATTTTCCCTAGAAAGAGTTACTTGACGCATTACCTGCTGAAAGGTGCTCAGAGATGCCAAGATAGACCCTCCAATCCACGCATCATACAGCCTCTCCGGAGGTGCCACCACCTGGATCTGCGTGCTGCTCAGTGCAAGTGCCTTGATCTCCTTGCTTATCCGGTCTGCAATCCCTGGAAACATTGTCGACCCTCCGCTGAGAACGATGTTCCCGAACAATTCCTTCCGGACGTCCACGCCACACTTCATGATCGAGTTGTACGTCATCTGGTGGATGCCTGTCCACTCCATATAGATCAACGACGGGTCGAACAGCGCTTCTGGGCACCTGAACCTCTCATCATTAATGGGGATCACTAGCCCGTCCGGCAACTCGTAGTCCTTCTCCACCGACGAGCTTTTCTCCGCCGTGTCCTCCTTGTCGAAGTCGATCGCCACGTACCCCAGCTTCTCCTTTATGTCCCGAACGATCTCAAACTCCGTCTTCGATGTCAACGAGTAACCGTGCTGCATCAGATTACTCGACATGAAGGTCGTCAGATCACGACCCGCATACTCAAGCCGCTCGATGGCGTTGGCCACGGCAACTCCCTCGTGGATCGGCACCGTGTGAGTCACGCCGTCCCCGCTGTCCAGCACGATACCTGCACCACCATTCCCCATGCACCACCGCCATCGATCACATAACCGGCTCTTCAATAGGGGGTAGTCACGGCTTCTCGGAGAATGAAAAGAGAATGGAGATTGAATGAGAAGTTGTGGAGAGAAAAGAGGAACCAATAGGAGCTCATTCTTTGTGGAGATGGTGTGATATTCTGTTTGTTTGTTTTGGAGAATCATTATATGAATGAGGAATGATTACCTGCTTTTCAAAAGATGTAGTAATTTTGAATAGATATTACACAATTGATGATGAAAACAAGCACAATAAGGTGAAATGTGGGTTGTAGGAGGTGAAACTTCTCTTCCAAAATGCTCATTCTTCATCTCCAAAGGAGAAAAATGGGGGCTGTGAGAAGTACAGTACACTAACAAAAAAACGGAAGCTCCAACAACCCAAAGCAAAGCAACATGTTTGCATTCTCATTCACCACAGGTGGCTAAGAAAGTGCTATGACTACCTCTAATTAGTTATTCCATTCACATTCTATTATACTATTGTCACATCTTACAACCAACCCATACCTCCTCACATAACTGGTTGTTGACTTTTCTAAGCTAGTGTTGCACTGCCCCATTGGCAACCCATCACCATAACCACTACAAGTTGCAACTCATAACCTTCTTTCCCATCAACTTGCTTCCTACACCCTTGGATCATGAAGATCAAAAATTATGATTAAAAAATGTACAAACAATTATGTACAATAACCTATTCAAACACCATATTCATTAAATTGGGAAAAAGAGAACATTTTGGGACTTTTGAAGGTTTTAGTTGATCCCCTAAAGGTTTTAGTTGATCCCCTAAATCCATGTTTGCAAGATTTTTTTGGGTACACATGGTCTCACCTGAGAGGAGAAACTTGCAAGGGAAAAAATCTTAGTGGGTCAAACCAAATCTGATAGCTTCAAATTTGGTTTAAGTTAACCTTGTGAAATTCAGTTTGGGAATCGCGTTTTCCCAATTTAATGAATATGGTGTTTTCGCCGCTAGCGCAGCCGTTATCTAATACTTACCCGTGGTTCGCCCGCTCGCGAACAGCGCCAGCACGGCTTGAGTGGCCACGTACATCGCCGGCGTCTTGAACGTCTCGAACATGATCAGTCATCTTCTCCCTATTCGCCTTGGGGTTCAGCGGAGTCTCCGTCATCAGAACTGGGTGCTCTTCCGGTGCCACGCGCAGCTCGTTGTCGAAGGTGTGGTGCCAGACCTTCTCCATGTCGTCCCAATTCGTCACCACGCCGCGCTCCACCGGGTAATGCAGACTAAGGACGCCCCTCTTTGCTTGTGCCTCGTGCCCCACGTAAGCGTCCTTCTTCTCCACGCCGGCCATCATGCCAACTTGTCTTGCCCGCCCCACAACATTGGGAAACACAACCGAGGGAGACTCGTCCCCAGCAAAGCCGGCCTGCATTTCACCCACCACAATATTTTCTTCCTCACATTCCAGCAATGGCAATCCGTACACCGAGCAAAATCATTCCAGTAATTAATGCGACAGGATATCTAGTCCAGTGACAATCCGTGAATCAATGCTTCCGAGCACAGTAAGTTGTTCTAGATCCTGCAAAATCCTGACGATTAGGTTAACACTTTTCAAGCTAATAGGGAAGCATTGCATACCTTCAGAATACCGGATCCATTGTCGCACACCAAAGGCTGTGTCCTCGTACCTGCTGCTGCAGCCATTGTTGATGATGTCTCTGCACGAGCAAACACACAGCTTCAGATTCGTACAAACAGAGGTTTATTGAATCACACGAATTTGTGAGAACGCTGCTGTGACAACAATTTTCTGTAGAGGACTGGTTAGCCACAATCAACCACATAGTCGTTATGACTGACTGTTGAGGACTCTGTAAGACCGATGATATCAAGTGTTCAGGCATATCCACCTGAAATCCCTCCAACGGAGGAGAACACGACAGCATTGACTTCAAAACTGGATGCCCACACCTGCGAACATGGCCCAGCTCTTTCTCATGCAAGAGAATGTGTCTGGGCACATGACGATTTAAGCCCCGCCAGGCCCCCACCTGCCATCCTTCTGGCCAGTTGGCGGGGCCTGAATAGTGCTGCCTAATTGCAGGGGAGTACGAGGAGCACATGGGCTGCGGTCAGATGGACTTAGGGCCAGTTTCCATTGGCCTGATCGGAGCTCCGGGCCGGACCCCTGGGGCCTTTCCATTACAAATCATTCTCACCCGCACGGCCGATCGGACCTCCGGGTTGCGGTCCGTGAATGCAGGGTATGCAGAGCCGGGAGGTCGCGGAGGGAGATTGGAGTTTCTAAATGGAGTTAACTGTAGTTCAAAAGGTAATTTTTTTTCCTAAAGCTGGGCCTTGGGGATCTTTTCATGGAAAGCACTGGACCCTCCAGATCCTCCGGGCCCCTCCGACTGGGCTCTGATTGCCCTCCAGGACCTGGACCTCCGGCACACCCGTGGAAACTGGCACTTAATGGAGCTGCCGAATAGCAAGGGAGTGGCGAGGAGTTCATGGGCTGAGGTCAAATGGCATGCGGTTATGTGGGACTAAGGTAGAAAATTTCAAAAAAATTCACCAACCAAAAAATGGGAAAGTTTAGATATTTATCATTAGGCAATTGAATTTGGGAATTTTGAGTTTAGATTCAGATTCATAGAACCCCATGTAGGTTGTTCAAATTGCATCCCCTCATAGATAATGAGTCCCACAGGTAGCCCAATAATGGATATGAGGTGGTTCTTGAATGGACCCTTTTTAGTCATTAAAGAAAAGGTGTATTTTTATTGCAAGAATCAATCACACTCCTTGATTTTACCTCATCTCTTCATAAGTTGCAAGAGAACAATTTATGAGAGACCTACTATAGAAAACTTTGAAAATTCATCGACAATTCCATAGTGTTTCAAAAATGTGAAAAAATTTGTGTTACATTTAGCATTCATTTCTCTTTATCTGAAAACTAGATAAAAAAATCTTCATGTCTTGGAAAGGCAGCCAATTAGCTCTTATATTATTGCTTTTTGAGCTATCTACCTTAGTTTAGTTTAACACCTTATAGGAGAATGACACTCAACAACACCAAAACAGGAGGTGAAATATTAATTTTACCCTGCTTTGTTAAAATTATGAGATTTGCCACTCTCTTTCCACCATACAGCATGACATCTAACCCCAACCGGTGCACATGTACTAGGCCATTTGTTTTGTAGGCAAAAGAAAACCAAATTGGTGACAAACCTGACGGATTATAACAAATTTGAACAAATGTGGAATGGTCCTTGCCTCTAACACCCAATGGATTGTAGACAAGTAGAATTTTGGCCAAATTTCTTTAACCTAATAAAATTGACATGTATGCTAATTCCAAAGATAATGAACTTTGTAGAAGTTATTTCCTGTGACATCAGCATGGTCTGTAGTAATTGAAAGCTCTTGTAATTTAGGGTTTAGTTTTTTTTGAAACATATCCCCTTTAATAAAGCATTCGGTGAAAAAAACTATATTTACCCTTTTGCCATTTTTATTTTAATTAAGCGTCCATTTCAAAAAACTGTAGAGTTACCTCTTTTGCCCTTTGCATTTTGGTTGAGCATGCGGCCAAAAAAATCTTGTTATTACTATTGAAGATATCGTTAGTGAGAAGGTTTTCTTGACTGGTTTTGAAAGGGGACCGTAGAGACGTAGTTGTGAGATACTGTAGGTTGAGAGCAGATTCAACAGGTGTCTGCCGAATTAATTACTTTTTGAGAAAAAATCAATTAGGCATCACATTTTATAATTAAACAAGATTAGGCACTTTCAGAAAAAGTTGTTATTATTTGGCATTCAACCAAATTTTTTAGTAAAATTAAGCCTTTTTTTAGGCAATTTTCACTTTTTAAAATTAGCCATTGGTATAAAATTTGCAATAGATTGAGCCCTCTTGGAATCAACCTTGACCTTTCATTGTTAGCTAAGCTTAATGACTTTTATAATATTCAGCATTTCAAATTTTTGATTTGTATAATATTAGACATTTTTGAAAAATAATTTATAAAATAATTGGGCAAAAATTTAAGGAATTATTTTATGCCGAACCTGCTCTCAACCTACAGTATCAAAATACGATCTTTTGCATCTGGCTTAATCAAAATTCAGCAAAAAAAGTATGAAGATATGTATTTAAGTATTGTTGATGTAATCCTCAAAATGGAAGTTTTGATATTAATTATTGCACCTTGACTTACATTTCTAGAGTTCTTTGAAATTGTAGTCTTTGGTCGCTTGAAATTTGGCTATTTACGAAGTCAACCTCACATGTCTAGTTAAACTTTTGTTCCCAAAGTAGAAACATACTTTACCAATTTCACCTAACAACTTTACTGTTGCTACACCAAATAGTGCATTTAGGTTGCCTCATACTAATTTCTCAACATTTCACACTATTTAAGTATTTACCAATACTACAATAATTTTTGTTAATAATTATTGTGATTAACAAAGGAGAAGCAAGTAAAAGTTGGGTACAACAACAAAAAATCAAGAATGATTGTAGCATAAAGAAAGTTGCATGCCCCTCCAAGTGACCAAGGGTGAGTCATGAGGTAATTTTGCCAAGATAAGGCAACCTAGTTGTTAAGGCAACCTAAATGCACTATTTGGTGTAACTTTGCATGCATCTTCAGTCTATCTAAAGTACCAAATATTATACAATATAGTACCCCTTAGTATGTTTATGTTTGGGCTCACTTTTTTGTTCAATTTTTTTTGCATAAACTAGAGTATAATTGCATTTTCTTACCTTGTATCAAGGTTTTGTAATTCTTATGCAGTTCTAATCATGCATACCAAATTTTAGTTCCAAAAAATCAAAACTCTATTTTTGGTAAATTGTTTTGTATTAAAATTCATGGTTTATATGAAAATTGATTGATGAAAATTGGTGATGAATTTTTGAAATGTGATTGCATAGATATGTAGGAAACATCCATATGCACATCTTCCATGCTAAAGAAAACCCCCTTAAGTAACAAAAATTTGGTCTACAAAGATTCATTGAAACTTGTGATAGACCCAAATTTTGTAAAATATATATTATTCTATGAAAATCAATTTTTGATGTTTGACTTAAACATTGTAATTAGGTTTGTATCTCTAAACACATGATATATTGTTTTCTTGATGAAAAGCTAGTTAAAAATTAGAAATATATATATAAGAAAATTTGGGTCTATCACAAGTTTCAATGAATCTTTGTAGACCAAATTTTTGTTACTTAAGGAGGTTTTCTTTAGCATGGAAGATGTGCGTATGGATGTTTCCTACATATCTATGCAATCACATTTCAAAAATTCATCACCAATTTTCATCAATCAATTTTCATATAAACCATGAATTTTAATACAAAACAATTTACCAAAAATAGAGTTTTGATTTTTTGGAACTAAAATTTGGTATGCATGATTAGAACTGCATAAGAATTACAAAACCTTGATACAAGGTAAGAAAATGCAATTATACTTTAATTTATGCAAAAAAAATTGAACAAAAAAGTGAGCCCAAACATAAACATACTGAGGGGTACTGTACAGTACATACAAATGGTTGAAAAAGGGAATTTCTGATTTTACCAGTACATTCAAATTTGCTTTAAAAAATTAAATCACTGCAGTACCGAGGAATCATAACCTTCAGGAGCATATATATATAATAAAACTTCCAATGGTATAAAACGTATCAAAACTTCGGTGCAGAATGGTGCTTCATGGCGTTACAGACCTTAACTCTTTAACCCTTAGAGACCACCGGACCATATTTTGGTTCGGGAGAGTAGTTTTTGGCCTATGCAGTAAAATTGTTCAATAATTTGGAAAATGATTTCGAAGAACATCTGTGATCACAAGAATTTTGCATCCAATCCAGAAAATGACAATGGAATTGGATATGTGAGTTGATAAATAATGATGTTTATACATCATGGTCTCAAAATACGTATCCATATTTGGTCAAAGATGGATAAAAACAACACACAATACATCAAACATCCAAGAAGAATGTCACATTTTGATTGTGCAATCTTAATAAAATTCAAATTGCTAAAAGAATACGCTTGTATCGTTTCTCTATACGGTAGTAGTACAATTGTAGTATTGGAGAATCCACTGAAATGATGCTATCATTTTATTTAAAAACAAATTCATTCTACATTCAAGGTCAATTCTTGATTGCTTTTGCCAACTAGATTTTCTGTAACAATTATCAAATTTCTTGTAGAACCGTTTTAGGGTAGCAAAGAAAATGGGATTTTGGACCCTTTTTGTCCACTTAGCTACACCTTGTGATTGCTATTTTTGTCTATTTTGAGTGAAACTAGTCTTGTTGGAAAGGTGGGAAACCTTACTTTCTAGAAATGTAAGGCTCTTCTCAATCAAAGCTTGCATGAAGCGTTAACATCCAAAACCACACAAGCATGAAAAACTAGAGATTTTCCATGTACGGCCCACTCAATCATTATAATATTTCACCTCCAACTATAGATCTAGCTGGAATTTTAATACGTTACAACAAAGTGTCCTTTGCATTTGTACTGTTGGATTATTCAAATTGAGTCCATATTGGATTCAAATGCACATCTAATTTTATTGCCTCGGTTTCTAGTGGATTTTGGAAAAATGTGTGTGGTCTTTAAAGGGTTAAGGCTTGGTCGACCAAGTTATGGTCGATTTCATTACTTTTTAGATGCTGCATTGAAATCCGCTTAGATTTTTGTCTAAGTCCAAAGGAAACAGACCTCGGGAATTAAAAATTCAATCCATTGAATGGGTGGTCAGATGGATCCATGCTGGCATTTGAAAATGGAGGCATAAAAACCAACGTATGGGTGGGTGCAAATGCAATTTGCAATGCGCAAAAGATGGTCATTAAGGGAAAAGAAGGCGCATTATATGCACTAACAAGGCATTATGGGTAACGTTGGAATTGTGAACGATTATTGGGAACTGCTATGGGAGCTTCTACAGATCGTTACCTGCCGTCCTCGTTGGCAGATGCAAGGGTTGGATGCGGCAGCGCAAAACCAAATTAGAGGCGCTTTGCACTTGAAGGCAAAGCTTTGCTATTCCGAGGAGAGCATCCGCGAGTGGGACAAAGATTGGGAGCTACAAAAAATTGTGCAGGGACAAAGTGCTTTTCTATGTTTGCGGAAAGTTTGATGGTGGTTTTAGGGTTTCTTTTTTACGCAGAGCAATGGGCAATTTGAGAGCTTCACTGCTGTAGAGAACAAGGGATTGCTAAATTCACACTAAATTCAATGGTAGCAGCAATTTATTACCTTCAATGCTCTCCACGTGGCACACCTGATGAGAAGCAACCACCCACAACCGCAATTTTCTTGTAAGGAGATAAAACTGAAAGAGTGCCGCCATTTTGTTCCATTTACTCCTGGACTGCACGTGTACTGGGAATGGCTGGCGCCAGGAAATGAATGAATGTGCGCCGCAATGGATACATCTGGCCTCCTCCCCCTCCTCCTTCTCAGGAGTTTGCTGCCACTGCCACCTTATTGGCTAATTGGGCAGAAAGCAAGAGTCTCCCCGCGGAAAAACGTCAAGTTCTACTTGGCTTCCTGGTTCGGAGCTACCTTGTTGCTCATCCAATTTCAATTGATGCCCAAGTATACACTAATTTGGGGGATCTGTCTGGGAAGCAGTTGCGTTACTTGTTCTACAGGCACATCGCAAAGCTGCTGGGTTGGGGACCTAGACGCAACAAAGGTAGCCATGATGGATTTCCCAAGGAGCTTCACATCCACTTGCGCACCTTTGTCTTTCCGTGATGTGGTGGCAGGAGTTTGGGGCTGCGTGGAAGGGTGTAACCTTCCTGAAAAGCCTCATAGGCAAGTGCAGGAAGAATCAGCGGTACAAGTGCTAAACAAAAATTGGCCAGAGCGAAGTAGCAGCAGAGGCCCAATGAGCATTAGGAGGTCCACTGCAATGGTTACAAAGGGGAGCATCGTGCTCGCACTTGGCAGCAATGGCCTCTCCGCAAAACCCAAGCGAAAGTATACTAGGAAGGCAAAGGCAAGCGGGGGCGGCGACATCAACGGTGCCTTAGAAGCCAGTGCCTGGGGCGATGGAAGAGCAACCACGACTGTGCAGCCAAAACCAAAGAGGAAGTATACTAGGAAGCCAAAGGCAGGCGGGATCGGCAACGTGAACGAGGCCATGGAAACCAGTGCTTGCGGCATCGAAGGAGCAACCACGACGGTGGAGGACGGCACACCCATAGCAACGTCATTGAAGAGGAAGCAAAAATACACACAGAAGTGCAAACTCTCAGTGCATCAGGTGAATCCTAACATCTTCCATTTGTTTTTTTCTTGTGCTGTTCTTAACCTTGTTTACCACAAAATGCACCTTCATTGCAATTCCTTACGTCCCATATCTTCCCCAGAATTGTCATTCCCAGTTATGTTGGATTGCATGGCATTGCTAGCGCAAGGAAAAAACAAGAAGTGTAGTACCAAGTTTGTCTCTTGTAATAGCATGTATTAGAGCTTCTTATGTGTACTTCAATGTCATAGCCGAGCATGCTTGTCTATCAAATTTTTGACTTTTACCATTCTAAAATGCATGCAACTAACTCCCAATGTGCATGGTCTATGTGAACAATGAAGCAATGATGATAGCATGTCCGGTCGTTGAGTGTCATCAAGGGCTGGGTTCTGGTACAGCGGGAGGGCATGCTCGACGTGGGGGTCAAGGGGGGTGCTGCTTGAAATGCAAAATTCAATTGAAGAGGAATCAACCATGGCAGCTGCGACAAGTTACACGGCATACACGCCTCCTCTCTTGCAACCCCGTCTACATGTGGGATGCGCAATAAAGGTGCTCATGTGCAATCTTGTCTGGGGCGGGGAAGTGCTGCACGTCCCATGTCCAAGTACTACAGGCAGAGTCATCACAAGACATGAGCTGCATTCTAAGAACAATTAGTTCATGTTGACTTTGGCTCATACCTCAAAGTATATACCCTTTTGCGCAACGTTGTTAAGGATGTTCATCCAAAAGTCGGGCCTATTGTTGTTGGTGCCGTCGGGACAGCGAGAGAGGCTTCACTCATTCATGAGGGACAAAACAACCAGCCTCCTGAAGGTACTATTTGTGGCTGCCGGAATGGGGAGCTTGCTGACAACGACTCTGCCCATGATTGAGATCTGGAGTTATCGGACTTGGGAATTGGATACATTGATGGCCTATCTAGCGGAGCAAGTTTAGTCGAGGGTTAGGAGGACCAGCCACTCTCTTTACTTGAAGAGCTTGGGCTATACTTCCTTGGAGCAGAACCAGAGCATGCTGATCTAGATTGCAAGTCTAGTGAGCCGAGCTGGCACGCTTGTACATGGACTTTGCTGCTACAAGAGCCTTTCCAGGGAGACACTCTAGGACCCAACCGACACTTGCCCAGTGAAGTCCTCTTGCAACCCATTCAGTATTTTTTGCTATTCTGGGATGAAAAGTTGCAACTTAAGATTGTCAAAAAAAGCAATGGGTATGCCAACTATGTAGACCCTACCACAGGGAAACGAAAGGGGGGGAGATCAGTAGCAGACCCCATCACATTGGAGGAATTCCGTCAGTTCACAAGGATTTGTTGTCTGATAGAGGTTCAAAACCAACCATCCATTAGAGATTATTGGAGACGCGGACAAGGTCCTCTTTACTGCAATGATGTAGCTTCCACGATGCCACAATGGCGTTTTGAGTACATCTTGAGGTGCTTACACATAATGCCCAGGGCCACCTATGTGATTGACAAGCAAAGTCCTCTCTATGACCCAATCGACAAATGCAGGTGGATCTTGGAGCATGTGGAGTCCGAGTTTCAGCATTATTGGAATCTTTCACCCTATGTTACTGTAGATGAGTGTATGGTGGCTTATAATGGGAGGTTTTGCTCTTTCAAGCAATATCTCCCTGCAAAGCCCATCACTCATGGGATAAAAATTTGGACAATGGTGTGTTCGACTTCTACTTATGTCTACAGTTTGGAGATCTACGTGGGGAAGGACAACGCAGAACCACTTGTTGCCGGTGGAGCCCAGATTGGCATGGCAGGGCAGGTGGTTAGTTGTCTCACAAGGGGGTTGGAAGGAAAATGGTACACGGTCACTTGTGACAACTATTTCACATTGCCTTACTTATTTGATGATTTGTTAGCCCGTGGCTTTTACGTAGTTGGGACTGCAAGGAAGCAACGGAAGGGCTTCCCAACAAGCCTTGGCATCACACATGATCAGCCACCTGGTACTTTACACATCAAAGTACACAAGGACAAAAGAATGGTGGCTATCCATTGGCAGGACACCAAAGGGGTTTATTTCTTGACCATAGCAGTAGACCTAATGATACAAGGTGGAGTCTTCACAAACCGGGTCTCTCGTAGGAGGATGTTGGAGGTGCCGACCTCTCCAATCCAAATCCTTTATTCTCAAAAGATGGGAGGAGTGAATGTGGGTGATCAAAATCGGTCCTATTACAGCACGCAGATATTCACAAAGAAGTGGTGGCATAAAGTCTTTTTTTTTTTGCCTGGATTCAAGTATCGCAAACGCTTTCACAATCCACAAGGCAATTTCCAAGACTTTGGGAGAAAAAGCACTCACACACAAGGAGTTCCAACTACGTTTGGCATACGCATTAATGGAGCGTCCTTATAGGACGGAGGGGACTACAAGGGCAGCTTGTAGACTCTTGGGAAGACCCACTGATGCAAGACACAGCCATGTCCCACGTAAGACAAACTTGCGGCGAGTGTGTTGTGTATACAAGCGGCGTTCTTTCTACATCTGCTCACGCTATGAAGATGTTCGGCTGTGCATAGCCGACTACTTTGAGTTCTTCCACACCCGCAGAACATCTCCTTAGCGGTTTTTTATTTGCCGTTCATCATTGGTAAGTGACCTCTTCAACCTCTAACCTTAGACGCTTATGTAACCTCTTATAGATAGGAGCTTCATTGTCTCTAAAGGACACAGGTGTGTTTGCTTACTGCAGTTGTTTCTTTGTATTGGACCAAGCCAACTGGAGGGAGTTGCGCGGCGTCGTCATGACACCTCAATTTTGACCCCAATGCCATTTGGTGAAAGGGGTGGCGGATTAGGTAGCTCATTTTGGTTTTTGGTAGAAGCTTCCTCTTAGTTTTCAGCAGTTGCACCCCAGTGCTGTGTTCATGGCATGTCATGGCGGAGTAGACGAGAGTGTTGTCCTTGCACTTGTCTGGTACGTGACGTCGATCTCCTTTTGTTTTTGTAGGGTGACATCTAAACTCTCTTGATGGGCATAGATCCTGCTTCCCTGTCTTCCCTTTTTTTTGAGTAGCTAGTACGTGCAAGTCGTGTACGCTCATTTTAGGTTTGGATTGGGCCAAGTGTTTTATGTGTTTTGGTTTGTGTTGCTGAAGTCTTTTGAAACCGCATTAGAGATTGTTATGTGGCTATCACCATAGCAGAAGTTGTTTTCTGTAGTCATGGTTACGGGATCCGTGAGTGCTGCAGTCTGATCGTTGATTCTTTGAATGAATACAAGATGTGCCCTCCGGCTTGCTGAAAGCGACAGAAGCGTTTACAAGGGGAGTGAGCGGCAGAAGGCAACCGCGGATTTTCTCAATTTCTCAATACGTAGGGTACATGCACATTTCAATTTTGAACTCGTTGTATGACTCTGTATCTCACCTGATCCACTCTAGGCCGTGCCTTACCTTTGAAAAACTCATTCAGAACATCGTCTGTGTCTGTATTCCAGTTCCACTGCTTTGTTTGATTGTTGTTGTAATTCTCAAAACTGCTGCCTTTGCGCAGCTAGTTCCAATGTTGCCGTCATTGGATTTTTTGGAAAGCTCTGGGCACAGTACTTGGAGAGCACTAGAGCAGTTACTCCGTTAGAGCTAGGCCCGACCCTAACCGCTCCCTTTCCCATGAACTGAACATGCTTTCAATGCATACAAAGATCTCCACTTGGCTAGATCCGGGAACACCATCTTTGCATTCCATTTGCAAAAGTAAATACCCTTTGACTGTGACGTCGCGAAAGGATTGCCACTTGTTGACCTTACAGCAAAAAAGAATTTCTTGTAAAGAGATACAAACCTCATATGTACATCACTTGTATTGTACAAAGCTCAGACCGTATGTTATCACAGATGTATTATACACTTGCAGGGTGAGTTACAATTTTAGCCAAAATTCATCACCCTATACATGTAGCATGAGTTGAACAAATTTGTACCGCCAAATCTCCAAGAACTGGCTTTTATCTAAAGTTATACCAAATTTTAAGCTAAGATAGAAAACTGCCCTACCCATCCCTCCAATCAACCATGGTCGCTAAAGGGTTAATCAGTTGATGCCCCTCCTAAGCTTGAAGCCTTAAACATTCCATAACTGTTTCAAAATATTTTTGTTAATTAGAATATGTTTGACCGACTATATTGTACTATACAAAACAAGAAATTTATACTCTAAAATACTTGTGAGTGACATGAATACATAAGGTCATGTACGCTTGCAAAGCTCATGTGAAGGTGTTTACCATAGGATTCATGAATTGACAGATTTAAACTTTTGGTTGAACACAACTCTAGGCAAATCATAACATACTCTATGGCAACGGTTTCCCTTCACAACTATTGCAATCTAAGTTGCCAACGTTTCGAGATGAAAGTTTTGATCTTTCTTGTCTATAGTACATTACTGAACATTTTTCTTCCTCTTTTTCAACAACTAAGAGAGGATTTCTAGTGGGAACAGATGCTAAAATCCAATGTAGGCACTTAGGCCGTGACATGCAAACATCAAAACATTATCTTGATAAACAACTTCGAGGAGTACTACGCTACTCATCAGCCCTCGCAATTACAAATGCTAGCAAATGTAAGGTAGCAACATCCATTAGTGTTGCGTCCCCATGCCCGTCACCTGATAGTGGCCGGGCTAATTAATAAAAAATCAAATGGTTGTGGGTGATTAAGTGACGGTTATGGGTGATGAAGTGATGGTTGTGGGTGATTAGCATGAGATTTTGAGTACCCATCTCACTATTTAAGAACCAACAAGCCTTGTGATTAGCATCTCTTACACATGGTTCCTACAATTTCAATGATTTTGAACTTTGAAAAATCTTTATGAACAAATGCTTGCAGTTGGAACTTTGAAATTGATGCCAATATTGTTGGTTTCCATTTCCTAACATACAGTATTTTTTTCAAAGGTAGTCAATTGTTTTACCTACTCCAAAACCCTTATTTCCATGCTTATGGGTGCGCCTACCTTACTTCTAAACCCTACCTCCGTGTCTGAACCGTAGCTGCTAAACATCCTCGACAGGCGTTAGAAGGAAGGAGAATGGATACCGCATGCAAACAAGAGGGAGATTTCTTACAGTCATCATTTTGCAAAGAGCTAAATGTAGAAAAGCATCCCGATTCATAAGGAAAAAGAGTTAAATCGACAAGAGCTCCAGCACTCAAATCTTTGAGAATACGAACATCTTTCACATTGATGCCACCATACCGACAACCAGTTCACAAACATGACATCACTCGCATGCCTTTCATTTGCATCTACAGCAGGATTCTTGTTGATCCTCGCACAACAGTTCCACATCATGGTCAAACAAAACTCTCAAAGTAATGCAGCGTCGAATCCAAAAACACGGTTGCTTCTCCATTTCCAGACTAATGTTATGATGCTCACACACCCCTCCAAAAGTGCATATAACTGACCGCAAACAGCCAACGAGCTGACCCAGGGATACACCCCAGCCGGACGATATTCCCTACTCTGGCCACCAAACCTAATTTCAGTTCCTCCAGGCGGGGACCTAGCACGTCTACCTGTGCACGCTCACCCCACGTCAAGCCCACCGCTAGCCCCTGCTCCATGTCATTCCGTCCGGTGAACGACGGTGCATCTGCTCTACGCCCACCGGCGTCCCAATCACCCCAGGTGCCATTCAAATACCCCACCGAGACCGACGACCGCGCTCTGAAGCCCGCCTCTTCGATCACCATTATTACAGCATAATCATGCCTCTTATGAACAACCCCATCCCGCCGAAACTTAAAGTCCGTCCATGGAAACTAAGCCAATGCGGTCCCATGGCACACGCCCTCTTGCGCATCCGCCTCGCTGCTCCGGCAGCGTCGATTCGCACCGCTCTTCGGCCTCACCTACGCAAACGAATTGACCTAACTCATCCGCCCTAACAACTCCGACCACCCCGCCCCGCCCCAAGCCTACCAACGCGCCGGATGACCTACAGAGGGCAGCTCGCTTCGAATTCCCGTTGCTCCTTCCGGCACAGCTCGAACTCGTTGCTGTAATAGTCCATGCACTTCGTGTACGACTCCATGGCCTTCGGGCACTTGCTGTTCAGCTCCCTCAACCTGCCAATTCACCACCCGTCAGCACCCCACCAAATTGCCCTCTCATCCACAACGCCAACCCTCCCAAGAGCCAGAACCAGAGTGTCAGCGAACGATTCTCAACCCCATCCACCTGGCCCCGCCACCTACTCCTCCGCCACCGCCATAGCGTCGCGAAAAAACCTCCCTCTGGCCCTCGAGAGCAAGTAATTAGGGTTTTGAGAGGCACCTGGCCAGGAAAATGGGGAACTTACATCGAGATCACACATCGGGTCACGTCCTGCCCCTGCTGCAAGCACTTCTCCGGGTTGGGATCGCCCCTCTTGCAATCCAGAAACGCCCTGTTCTGCGCGCCACACTTGGACACGATGTGCTTCGACGACGACATCAGCACGGCGGACGTCGTGATGGGTGCCCCTTCCAGCGATTCCGTGCCGCTCCCCATGGCTCCCACGGCCCCTCCGCTTGCTGCCCCGGCCCCGGCTGCCCTGCTTCGACCCACCGCTCGCGATCACGGAGCTCCGGCCCGAATGGTTTCACGCGAACGTCCGCGACGGCGAGCTCTGCCACTCGGTCGGAGAAACACCGAGCGCGACGACCTCAGCCGGGCCAGCGTGCATAGACGACGACTCACGACCGCGGAGGTCCTGTCCCCACATAGCTCTGTAACCGTTGAACTTAATCAGGGCCTGGGCCGGTCCGGATAATGGACATCTTGTGGGTCCTGTTCCGGGTATTTCCTTTAGTTCCATACCTGGCTGCCTGCCTCTCGCTTTCACGTTGTTTCAAGTCAAATCCTCGAGTTCACCTAGTCAAACCGCGTCAAGAAGGGAGTCAGAGTTGATCATTACTCCAGGGTCCGGGAAATATTTGAGATTTTTCGGATGATTTCCTTCAATTCTTGTATTGGATCGGTTTATGAAGGAGCTTTTTTGATTATATTATTTTCTCTATTTCATACTATAAATATATTTTCTGAAGATTTTTGACCAGCTTTTAGCTGCAATTTGTAAATTGCAAACAATTTTTTTCATTTCACTTTGACTAGCATTGAACTAACAGTTGGTTCTTCCCGGACCTAACATCACTCGGTCACATTAACCATTACCGTTGGCTAATGAATTTTTGTTTTGGGCTAAAACATAGGTTATAATACAAAAAACGAAACAAAATTGGAACTTTTTGTGAAGTGCATAAATTTGAATCTATGTTTCAAACACGTTCAACTTACATGTGGTTGTTAAAGAGACCCATTTGAACCCTCAAGGAAGTCAAATCAAGTTCTATCACATCATATGAAAATTTATTGAATTTGTCAAAAAAATTTATTTATTAATATATCGTGAAGTTTTGTACCTTTTTTTTTCATCAAGGGAAAGTTTCATGGGTACCCCTGAAGTTTGCAATAATTTCATACACACCTTGCTTTTTCAGAAATTTCACACATACCCTTGGACCAAAATTTTCAAGCATTTTTTGTTGTGCATGCCACTTTCCTTCTCCCTTTGTGCACACTATTTCTTTCTGTGCGCACAAAAGAAGAAGGGAAATGACACACTTGAAAATTTTGGCTCAAGGGTACTTGTGAAATTTCTGAAAAAGCGGGGTATCTATGAAATTATTGCAAACTTCAGGGGTATCCATGAAATTTTCCCTTTCATCAAAATTATAAGGCTGCTCAATATAAACTCAATAGAGTGGTATGCAAGATCCAATCCTTTCATTTTCCAAAAAACTAGCATGTAGAAAGTTGTGCAGAGCCATACCTTTCTTTTTTTTTATTTGTCGAATATCAAATATAAATAACATAGTCTACATGAACACGTGCTTAGTTTATTGAATATATTTAATGGGAATAGGAACCAAGGGGATACCGACACAGCTACTCCTTCTGTAACAAAACGTGCTGCAAAAAAAGAGTCCTAATTTGGACCTTTGAGTTGGTGAATGAAAATTTCAAAACAATTTACTGTAATATGGTGTGAGTGTGCGGTTTTGTGGCCAAAGTGAGAGAGCCTTCCCCTTGGCTATGGCGAGGCTGAGGAGGACGACGATTGTGGCCATGGCCATGAAGGCCCTGCTTCTCCTCGCAGTGCTCTCTCTCCTCCCTTGCGCTGCCATCGCCGACGTCGAGGCTTCTATGCCAGCCTTGTTCGCTCACATTCGGGAGATTCAGCAGTTGACCAGAGCCGCGCACGGGGAGGTCGAGGAGCCGGATTTGGATGGATCGCTTGGAGTGGCCAAGGCTGTGGATCCGGAGGAAGTGTTGCAGAAAACGGATGCAACGAGTCAATTGTTCGCTCACATTTACGAGGTGCAGCAGATGGCGGCGGAGAAATTGGAGAGGTTGAACGACGAGGCCGAGACGGAGACGGACATGGAGATGGAGTTGGAGATGGAAACAATTGTTAAAGATGAAAAAGAGGAGGAGGAAGAAGAGGTCGATTCCGGTGGAGTGGTGGATGCTCTGGTGCAAGCGAGGTTTAATCAGCTTGAAGCAACCTTGAAATTATTGAACGACAACGATGCGACTGAGAGTATGCAGTGGAGTGCGGATGGCGACGATACTACCAACCTCTTGCAGCAATTTGTGCAGGAGAGGCAGCTAAAGAAGCGTCACCTGGAAAGGGCGGGCCAGGAGTCACAGCTGGAAAAGGATCAACATCACGAGGCTGTTGTCGAGCATGGTGAGATTGGACACAGAGACAACCACGGCGATCGTGACCATGAAAACGCACATGCCAATTCGGAATTATCTGGATTAAGCGATGCTCTTTATCAGAAGGATGATCACAACGATCACAGCCACGGGCAGCAGCATGAAGAGAGCTTCAAGAACATGAATTTTATCCCGCCAGAAGAGGAGAAAGAGGTCGATGCCGGTGGAGTGATGGATTCTTTAGTGCAGGAGAGATTTAGTCAGCTAGAAGCAGCATTAAGGTTCTTAAACGACAAGGATGGCGGTGATAGTATGCGGTGGAATGCTGATGCTGCCGTAACCGACGATCCTATCAACCTCTTGGATCAGTTTGTGCAGGAGAGGCAGCAAAAGCATCATCAAGAGTCGCGGCTGGAAGATGAGCAAACTCACGAGGCTACTACAGTCGATCATGGAGATATTGATCTTGGACACCGAAACGACCACGGCAACTGTGAGCATGTACATGGACACCAGCGTGACCATGGAGATACCAATGCCAATGCGGGAGCACACTATCGCAACCGTGATCACCAGCATGGGGACAGCTACAAGAGAAAGAAATTTGTCTCGTCAGAAGAGATTGCAGAGGAGGAGGATTTGCTCCTGTATGGTTTCGAAGGACAGGAATACCCGAGCGCTGAGTATCTACGTCGATCGCGTGTTCCAGAGCTAGGTTCGTTTCTTTTTTCTCTAATCGTTTCAGCATCCAATTTTGCGCTTACATCAGTTGCTCAATGATGGATTGAGTCCCAGAAGAGGATTGCATAGATTTCGTTTCAATGCAAGCATCCATTACTCGAGGATTGTGATCTCACATCGGCACATAAAACAGGGATTATGAATGCCTGGAATGTCGAATAGGCGTGTATTTTTTAATTTTCCACACACGAAAGTTGCAGTATTGCTGTATTTCGAAGGTCACACCATTATTTGCCTTGAAAGTTCAACTGTTTGAAGAGCCATTCCAAGCGATGAGTTCTGGCTCAAAAAGTGAGAATTTAGGGTTAAAATGGAGAAAACTCGTTCGTCCCACCGCTATTCTACTTGTTGATTTCAAATGTGTGGTCGAGGGACTGTTGGTTTCATTGCATATTTTTAATGATTACAAAAAGATCTACATATTCTCACTTACATATGCTGTTAGCGCGTTTTTTATACAAGTTCAGCTTTGTGGCGAGCGCAGCATCTGGTCATGTCTGCAAATTTGCTTTCATTGCTAAATCTTACAGGTCCTAGTGGTCTATATCGTTGACCAGTTGTTAGAGACTTGAACAATTCTTATACATTAGGTGGACATCACGTTGTAGTTATATGTCACACTACATGACGACCATTGTCATTGTGCTGAATATCATTAACCAGACTGATCAAGCTGTATATACTTTGGACGGAATTTTTTGCTACGAATGAGCACCTTTCTATATTTTATAGGAATCTGTGTGCATGTGTGTGCATGTGAAGGCGTTTGGTTGCGAGCAATGGGCTGCTCACTGCTGGTGAGCCTGGCCTCTCTGATCTGCCTAATGATTCTCCCTTGCATTGTCTGTAAGTATCTCTCAGTTCTTTTTATTCTTTAGAATCTTTTGAACTAATGGAAGAAGAGCTTTGACTCTAAGAATCGGTTTGCAATTGCTACGTGTACTCTTCATGTATTATGAAGTTATTCTGAAATAGTACGACATAGAACATTGTGCCATTGTTTCAAGTAACCGCATTGGAAAGCTGAGCTAATACTTGTGCTCGATGCAGCAAATGGCAAGCCTTCAGAGACAGTAGTCAATGCCTTGGCTTCTTTTGGGGTACACTGTGCAATTTAATAGTAGTTGTACCTCTTTCTTCGTTGGTGTATTGCTACTTAACGAAGAGTGACATCTTTTGATTCAATCATTCCAGTATAATCTGAACATACCTTTTAGATTTCAGCGTTCTCTCAACATCTTATACGTTGTGGTATTTTGTGAGGTGTGATTCGTGGCTTGGCTCTAAATGTTGCAATAATTAAGGTGTAGATTGTGTTATCAGTGATGCAGTCGGTTAATCGGACTGTATTGGGCAGGATAGTGTATGCTGTTCACAACAAAGCTTGAGCTGACTGGTGTGGATGTCGTGCAGGCTGGTGTAATGTTAGGAGACGCTTTCCTTCAACTATCACACGCATTAGGTAACTATTTGCCCAAGTATAAAATGCATTTCCTTTTCTAAGTTGGGTCGCAACTTCCTCTGCTGTGCTCTTTGCAAAGACGAGTTGTTTTTAAGGTTGATGTAAGGGGTGATGTTGATCAAGTAGACCTCTCTTGTCTAACAAATGATCGAGGTCAAATTATACACGTAAGGAAGAAGTTGCGCCTTGCTTTAAATTCTTGGAACTCGAGAGCTAAGTTGAGTGCAGAGGAAATAATCTCGGAAATACTTCATAAATTCTTGGTACTGAGCTCTTTATCGTGGCTATAGGAAACTCTGAGTCTTCATATTCCAAAGACGAACATCAGCATCATAACGATAATGGTCATACTCAAGCGCACAAGCATGAGCACATATCATCTGCAGGCCAAGGCCATGCACATTCACTGCAAGACCTATCTATCGTCCTTGCTGTACTTGGTAAGCCTTGCCTAGAATCCACAATTTCTAAGTTTCTAGATTCTAGGTTATTTTGTTGGTCGCTTTGTGAACCTTTATCATGCTTGTTGAAATGATTTTACCGAGTTATAACGATATTGCTTTCAAACTGGCAGTTTTATGTCAACATAGGCTTCATCGTCAGTTGTTGAGTTGTCTCTCAGCATTCATGATGATGGTTCACTCACAGGTATTGATCTGATCCATGGGTGAACTACAGGTGGAATCCTCCTCTTCTTTATTGTTGAGAAGATCGTAAGACGATATGAAGAATTGTCCAGCCAAGGTGGTCAACGTGCACGAGGTCATAACCATCACCATCGAAAGAAAAAGAATAGGGCTAAAAAGTCGGAGAGTCCCGAGAAGATTGCAGCATCTGAAGAATTGGGAGCACTTGAGTTCAAGGAGTCAAATTCCTTAGAAACTAAAAGCTCCGACCTCACAAAGGTATTTTCTTGTTGCGTGGTATTTTAGGTGATTTACCATCTCAAGTCAACCTGAACTGGTGCTCTACATAATTGCCGTTTTTTGTATTGACCAGTTTAAGTTTGCTGCGATTCATATGACTTGAATCCGTTACTTTTGAGTTCTGAAAAGTATAAAACAACTGGTGTTAGTGAGAAACTTCGTTTGAAGCACACCGCTTTGATGATGATAGTTATCTAACATTATGTATGCTGGCGTATCATGCAATAGCTACAATGTATTTCAGTAGTAGTGTTACGATTCTAGTACTTAATCACCTGGTGCCCAGTTTTGTATGCTTGGCATGTTCTTGTAGTAATTTTTTTGCACTTTTCTTGTCTAATCTCATACCAAAACAGAGGAGAAACGGAAAGAAGAAAGACACAGCAGCGGGCAACGTCATATCAAAAGCTCCTGTGCAGTTAATAGAGGCAAGCGGGGGGTTCGTTATAGGCTACTTGAACCTCTTCTCTGACGCAGTGGTAAGTAATCGTTCCCTTAGACGTCATCGTCTGATAAGGTTTTTGCTACCTCAAACGTGTGTTTGCTTTTTAGGTTGTGCACATATACAACTGGACCAGAATCCTGTGGTTGAAGTTTGACGTCTTGAAGGTGATGTAATATGTTTCTTGCTAATCATTTTGAGGTCCTGTGTTTCAGCATAACTTTACAGATGGCATGGCCCTTGGGAGCGCTTTCTTGCTACATGGAACAGTGGGTGGCTGGTCACGGACTTTGTTTCTCCTTGCGCATGAGCTTCCTCAAGAGGTCTGCTCTTCCTCATGTATAAATTAGTGTCATCTATATCCTGATTCTTTATACTTGCCCAAAGATTTCAGAATTTCATTGCTTTTAACAGGAAACTATAATGGAATGTAGATACTTATTGGTAATTGACGTGGATATAAATTTTCTGTTATTATACTACTAGTGTGAAGTACGTTTCGTATGTTTGAGTCGTCGCCAATCCGCAAACTGTAAGTGAGGTTGTTATTTTAATTGCAACCTTACCACTTCCAAAAAGTCTGACTATCTCTATTTTGTGGTACCAGGTTGGGGACTTTGGAATCTTGGTGAAATCTGGCTTCAGTGTGTTTGAGGCCCTGGCATTCAACTTTCTTTCGGCTTTGGTTGCCTTAGCAGGAACCGCCGTGGTATGTACTGCTTGACATTTTCCCGCCCGCGTTTCGTTAACAATGCGTATTTAAGTGGATTGTAGTTTCAGAGAAAGCATATAAGCTTTCTAAATGTCAAGTTTTCTTGTCAACTTACTTCTCTTAAAAATTGCTTCAAATACTAATGTAACTAAAACACTCAAAATCTGGATATTAAAACATGGTTTTCATTTTGACCTTTTGTGTTGGATTTATGGCAGGCCCTGCTGTTAGGTGGCAGTTTGCGACATTCATCTTTGATTGAAGTAAGCAATCCTACTCGATGACATCGATAATGTCTGTATAATTTAGTCCACCTTCAGATTTGTTTGCGTTACCTTTAATTCCATATTAAATCCAGCTGGACTGCAGAATTCCTGTTTTATAAAAACCTGCAGAGTAAATCTCAGTTTTGATTCTGACACGATCCGGTACTACAGGGTTTCATTGCAGGTGGGTTCATCTATATATCGGTAGGCGGTGTCATGCCTAGCATGCATATTCAGGGCTCCTCTCTCACCTCAACTATTTCGCAACTTATGTCCATGGTGCTGGGAATGGGTGTGGCTATTGTAGTATCTCTTGCTGAGTGATTTTAATACAGAAGACGACCACCAATTCACCAAATTAGCTGAATTATCATTTAGATACAGAGTAGCTGTTTTTTCCAGTTCCCTCTCCTTTGTAGCCTCGTCGCTATAGAGTAGTGTTTTCGAACTTGCAAAGTTAGTAAAGTGATATTCAGAGTCTACAGAATGGGAACCTTATGGATCTTTGTAACGTCAGCAGTCTGTAGTTCTTGTTAAGAGCTAGAGATTTAAGTTAGCTGATCATTTCCATTGTTCTTTTTAAAGGAAAAAGTGTGATGAAAAATTCTCTCGTGCCTGCTCCATTTGTTTTCAGTTTGGGAGCGAGTGATTATAAGCAGCTCGTATACTACCGAAATTTCGAACTATGCTGTTAAACCAGAGAATAGTTCTATCTCAAAGTTCAATTCGATCTTGTTCCTTAGAAAGCGATGTTTGCTATGCCTTATCACGTAATATGCAACCTGCCTTTTTTTCTAATAGCGGTTGAATGGATAAAACCCTAGCTGCTTAAAAGCGACTGTTAGATTTGCATAAGAAAAGCGAAGAAGGTAGTTGACCAAGGCCGCGCGGCACGCGCGTGCTTGTCCTAGGCCGGTTTGCTTAGGGTGATGCTTACGCAGCGCTTTGGAGAAAGCTTTGTGCTGATGGTATACCAGTCAAATAAAATTTGCTACAAATCTGGCTAACGGGGGGTACTCCTGCGTATGAAAACATAGTAATAGACAGAGTAATAGTTAAAATAGGATTTGTTTTGGCTAAAGCTTCTAGTCAGGTCATTTATTGAAGCGGGTGCATTCAGGCTTGAAGATGAAGGTTTATGCATTTTGTGCATATTTTTTCAAATAAAATAAGATAAAATAAAAAATACATCTGATGAAAACTATAATTATGAAGGCATTTGAGTTGTTCATGCTAGTGGAGTATTGGCGAGGAAAGCACAATGTTGTGTACGTGTTGCAAGAGATTTGATTGGGTGAAACACCATACAAGGTATGGTGGCAAGCAATGTTTTACAAGTTGCAACTAGTCAATATCCTTTACAAATTTCCTTGTGTGTACTTTGTGGTTGCGGGAAATTTGTTGGTAAGGGTTCAAGCATATTCTTGGCCCTTATTATGGCAACCCTTGCCAATTGTGCCAATCATTGTTTACCATGTAATAGCAATTTAAAACCCTAAAACTTGACATAAAAAGAAGTGCAATCTTCAATAATTTACAAGTGTGTGCATTCACATCTAATCATGCTACTCACAAAAATTGAGATGAGTTAGGGGCTTATAGAATTTTGTAAAAATCATGAAATAGCAACTACATACCAAAAAATGAGAATTTGCCATCACATGTTGTTTGATCAAATGGTTTAGTCTCCCATCTCCTACAGTCAATTATTCCCAAAATTTGCAAGCCATTTTCTAAGTAGGTGTTCCACAATTTTCAATGGTCACTTTTTATGGATCATCTAGTTGATTGAGATATGATGCATCAAACTTGTAGGTCTCGCAAAATCCTGATTTTGGTGAAAATGGCCTAGGCACTTATGGGTTAACCCCTACATGCCCAAGCAACTTTTTTTTTTGGCAACATAGCAACTTTGGGCATCTCACTACATATGAATTTTTTCTTTTTTTTTCTTTGGATTTTCACACATGATGTGCTCAAAGAGTAGCTTTAAGGTCCAACAATTTTAATAACTTTTAAACCATGTAGTCAAAAATTATGAAAATTGTTGGACCTTAAAGCTACTCCTAAGACACATCATGGATGAAAATTCAAAACAAAAAAAATGAAAAATCCATCTATAGTCAGCTACCCAAAATCGCTATGTTGCCACACACAAAAAAAAAAAACAAACAGAACAGAACAAAACAAAACAAACAAACAGCTCGGGCTTTTAGGGGTTAACTCAAAGCTTACTGAAAATGACTTGCAATAGAAGGTCACCGTCGATGACCATCATTTTGCCACCCGCTACAACTAATATGAAAAACCACAATTCAATTCCAACTAAAGAGCTCAACATACTATTACAAATATGATTTGTCAATATTTTTTGAGAATAGTATTATGTATCCAAACTGGTTAAAAAGTCCACCCACTGTTCAATATAATTGTGGCACCAAATTCTAAATGAGCACATCTCATAGAAATTTACAACAAGGCAATCCTACTTCATCACTCTTCTATCTCTCTACTTGCAAAGGTAGTGATCAAAGAAATAAACGACCATACGGAGAAACGATGTGAAATGTGCTAAAATTGATTGAACTACTCCATGAAAAAAAAGAATCTAAAAAATATGTTTTTCAAAAAATGTAAAGAGCTTCTTTTCTTTTTAGCAAACATTCTATTAATACATTTTTCAAGAAAACCCTTCATGTTAATCAAAGAGAGATACAATTCAACACTCACAAAAAATGACCTCCGTTTTCCTCAAAGACAAAAAAAAAAAAAAAACTATTCCATTGTTTTATAGAATATTTGGATAATTGCAAATGTATGTTTAATTCACTATACCAAACTCATGGAAATGTCCTAGTTGAACTTTTGCCAACTTTGCCTTCACATGCAAGTCTGCCCTTTGTTTGCCCATCTAATAATCTCATTTGGGGTTGCAAACAAGATCAAGGGGCCACCCAGGATCTATTAAAGACAATTAATTAGAAAAGGATAAAATTTGAAAATACCCCTATATGTTGCGGTATGTTTGTGAAAAACACCGTTGTAATTTTCAAAATTGCAAAATACGCTTGTAGAGGTTTAATAAAGCACCTACACTATAGTGATACATTGAGCCGCACGCACGTTCAAGGCAATATTCTCATGTTTGATCAATATGGAGTTGTATGTTGTATATGGAGTGTATCTGGACATTGTATTGGTCTAGATACACTCCATATATAACATGCAACCCCATATTGATCAAATATGGGGTTGAATGCTTTCACGCCCAATTCTACAATACACTTTGTTCATTGAAGACAAATTTTTTAATTGTAAAAATGAATATGCAAACATGCAAATATATTTAGTTATTAGCTTTACTATTTAGCACAAATTTTCTAATTTGATGGTGAATTGAGGGGAGATGTTTTGGTGTTCTTTTGTATCATATATGGGTGGTTGCAAGTGTGGTTCTATATTTTTTTGCCAACTACAATGCAATTACACCATGGTATTATTAAACCTTTATGAATATATTTTTGCTATTTCAAAAATTACAAGAACATTTTTCAAAATATGACAAAACATCGGGATATTTTGCAAATTTCCCTTGAGAAAAATTGGAGAGAATTATTCAAATGTTTGAAAAATCCAAATGGATAAAATCCCCTTCTACTATAGACCTGGACCCATTCCTCTAGAAAAAAAGGGAAAGCAATAGTTGGCAAATATCTACAAAATGTTGCAACCATGGCATGATGGGTTTGTTTGGAGAACCACATTGTAAGGGGGACTTTGTAGTTGAATTTCCGTTTCAAGCTTGGGTGGGTTTTGACCGTTTCTAGTATTATTATTCCAGCAAACCATATCCTATTGGAAGGTCAGCATTAAAGGCGTAGGTGGGAGTGACTGGTAAAGGGCCCAAGTACAAGTGACGTATATTGACGTCAAGCTTTTTTTTCCCTCTCATAGAATAATGGCTGGGGTTCAGATGGCCTTTGTGGGGGCTAAGGTAGAAAACTTCAGCTCTTTCCCTTGTCAGAAAATGTAAGAGTTCATCTAAGGTAGAAATACCATAAACGGTAACTGCCGGCCGGATAATGGTAGAGTAGAGTTTACTTAACCCCTAAATGTCGAGGAGGACAAAAAATCCTTGGGTTCTGAAAAAAGATTTTGTGATTCAAAAAAAAGTTGTTTTTCATTTGATTTTTTTTTAAAAGTGATCATAAACACGGGGTTCATCATGGAAGAAAAAAAATTACCTCTTGAGATATATTCATTTTTTTGTAACCCAAATTGTGATAAGATTAAGAAACATGGTGTTAGTTCCCAAGCTGTCCTTCTTGCAATTTTCATGGGGCACCATTGAAGCAATACTACTGGTGCCCATGTGCAAAACATTGTAGACTGCTACAACCAAGGCAAACCACGGTGATCCATTTGTCCTTTAAGGGTTAAACCAACAAGAGCTGGCTTTGAAAGAGATTTCAGAAAGATGCTCTTTCCTTGCATTTGATTGGTTCAAATTTATTTTGGAACAAGGTTCTAGAGGTAGCCATTTAAAGTGCACCTATGAAACCAGAATTGGTCCAAACCCTAAATCCACATTCATATTGCATAAAATATTCATTTTTGAGTTTTTTTTTTTTTTTTTTTTTTTTTTTGTTGCACTCTTCCTTATCCTTGTTTCTCCACAGATTGAGCTTAATTTCTCAAGAAATATTCCATATCTTTAGGCTAAAATGCCTTATTTTAACCGTTTATGGTATTTCTACCTTATTTACAGTTGGGAAATTGAACTTGGAAGTTCCGATTCCTCATTCAATCTAGAAACAAGGAGGACTAACTAACTAGCCTCAAAATAGGGGGTAGTTATTACTTTTACCCTTATTTGGAAAAAAAGTTGAGATTTTTTCATTTTGGCCCCACAAAATGGCATGACATTTAACCCCAACTTGGAATGATGGCTTGCTCAATATCCAACAATTATGGCCTAAAGGCCGAAGCCCTTTTTTCCAGTGAAAGTCACTGTTAACTGCCACTTTAGGGGGAATGAGTAGAAAAGTAGGAAAAAAAGTTTGTTTTGCTAATCTGATTGTAGGATCTTGCCTTAGACTAGAAGAGGTACTTATGGGAAAAAAATCAGGTCATTCTAAATGGAGAGGAGGGAAATATTTACATATGAGGTGAAGGGAAAAGGTTTTTTCCTTGCTGCTAGTAAATTTTAGAAGTCTCTAATCACTCTTACATGAAAAAAATTACTGTGCACAAAGTTGAGGTTTATTTTTTCCAAGTAGAATACCAAGTTAGGTATGTGTGGGAGAATTTTCAAATCAATTGGAACTATACAACACATGGGGAAAATTAGTAAGTAAAAAGTAGAGAATGAGTCAAATCACTAAATTGTTCAGAATTTAATTATGGAAATGAAAACTGCAAATCCCAACGGTTATAATGTGCAATAAACAATCTACTTCCTTAGGATTAGGTTTTTTCCCAAAATTAAAAACTGTGGAAAACAAAGGACTTCAAGGTTTATTTTAGAGTAAAGAATCCATAACTGCCCACAAACTAAAACATCTCATAACTTTCATCTCATCGATTGAAGTTGAATGTTTCAAAGCTTTCCATGTACAAAAAAATCTAAAGAACCAATTTGAGATTTCTATTTTCAGAAAATACAATTTCTTTTGAAGTTTTTTGGCTGCCCAGATTACCCTCCCTCTCCCAAGCAGCATAAATTCTTGCGTAACTTCTTCATCAAATGTCAAAATGACAAAAAGATTAGATGTCCAGGTAGGTCTTGGAATTCCCCACCTTCAATAAAAGTTTTAAAAATCACAAAAACTAGATTAGCTATAGGTACATGCTCAAAATCCATTTGTCCCCCAGAGGGACAACTGGGCCTTTAGGGGTTAAACCCCTGAGTGCCCTCAATTGAATTAAGAAAATGAGACCAAGGGGGACATGCTCAAAAACATTGTACATTTTGAGTTGGGAATTTAAATCAAGGATGATTTATTGCTAAATTAGCAAATAAGGTGCTTGATGCACTTGACTAGAAATTTGCAAAACTTTTGATTGCATCATTTTAGAGATTATAATAGTCAAAGTAGAGTTGACTATGTGGCAACCGGCCAATTTTGAAGGGATCCGTGGCTGTGGACACAAAAATTCATGCCTTGGAGGAGGCTCCTTTTGATGAAATTTAGGCAAGGGGTACAATTTACAAGCACGTGTTTACAAGTATCTCACTTGCTGGCAAATTTGGTGATGTTTTGACATCCGCAAAATGCTTTTTCAGAGGCCCAAAGTTGCAAGGCTCACACGGCACGATGGACAATAGACGGGGGACAAGTATGGCTTTGACCTCCAGAAGGGCACAACTCTCGGTGGTATAGGTGCAAAACCCTTCTCCACTATGAGGCATGCGTGCTAAAACACCCCTAACAATATGGATCAGGCCATAGTTGGGGGTCTATGTCCTCATATCTAAACCCTAAATTGCACAAAATGAAATTGTAGCCCTTTGTTGTCATACTTGACTTTTACAATCCGTGCTTGTAAAAGTGGTGAAACCCCCATTGCCCACTATGAGTACCGTATCCTAAACCAAGTACTGTTTTTCAAGCAATACACTTCTAATTTGGACATGGTTTTGTAGAAAGTTTGATTTTTGGAGGCAATATTTGGGGAGGTGGGGCGCTCAAAGGGTTAAGTATTGTTAACCCCTAATGGCATAAACACCATTTTTTGGCAACATACTGATTTTGGGCAGCTCACTACAAATAGATTTCTCATTTGTTTATTTTTGAACTTTTCACACATGATGTGCCCAAGGAGTAGCTTTAAGGTCCAACAACTTTCATAAATTTTGACTACATGTAGTTTACCCTATTAACACTCCGCCCCTACTATCACTTCTCTATCTTCAAAAAATTATGTATTTTGGGTTTTAGTTTCAAATCTAGGTTTACAAGTATTGCAAGAAAGGTCTTAGAGTCCTTTACTAGTGGTGTAATTATTTTTCCATTTGACCAAAATCTGCAAAAGATATAGTGTATTAGCTATGAAGACCTCGGTTAGACATACAATTTATTGCCCCAGTGCCTTAGCTATTAGTAATGTCAATTGCAACATACCAAAAACAACTAAAATTTGTCAACTTAGCTAACACCTATGGATGATCACAAAGGCTAAGGAAAGGAAGAAGTCCAAAGATGAAAATGACAAAATATGATCATATATGACAATGAAAACCTCTAAGGAAGTGATGATAGGGCAATTTTGAATTTGAGCTTGACCCTAACCTTACCTCATTGAAACCTTGATAACTTTCTCATACTTCATTCATTTAGGAATTTGGAATTTGATATAAAATCTTGACATTATGTTTCAGATGATACTATAACCATGACATTTGGTGTTTTGTAGCGTTTGTAATTAACCCCTAAAGGACCATGGCCTTTATTTTGTCAAAAGAGACTCAAAATTGCCACTTCTATGGCAAAGAGTAAAAAAGTTTAAAAATTGGTCTTTTGCATATCTAATCGTAGGATCTTGTACTAGACTACTATAAGAATGTGCCATACAAAACTCAAGAACTTTGACGGCACAGATTGGAAGTTTTTTGCATTTAAAAAGTAAAAAACAACTTTTTTTGCACCTTGCCTGACTAGATTATTTAACTTTGAACTTCTTTAACTTAAAATTTTTGCACCACAAATTTTGGAATTCTATTTTTGCATGGTGGGAAGTTGAGTTGGTAATCTTGGGAAAAAAAATAACAAAAAATGATTAGTTTTCATTCTTTAAAAAAAACATTAGGCAAAAGAAAGTATGAGATTGAACAAAAACTTAAATTGCTAATAACCCTACAATGGAATTGAAATGCAATAATTCCAATGGTGAGATTTTTCTAGAAAGCAAACCTTGCCCTCTCCAACAATTTTTTTTGCAAAAATGTTAAACTTGCATTCAAAAATGAAGTTTATAAGTTATTTTTTCAAGAAGATGCTTGAATTGCCTGAAAAACAAGATTGTCCATAACTTTCTCATAACTAGTCCAAATGGAATGAATCAGAGCTTTAGATGTAGACAAAGATATAATCTATAAGAAAAAAATATCAAATTTTTCTTTCAAGTTTTTATAAGATTTTTTTGTTGCCTAGAGTCCCCAAATTTATGCCTATTTGGGCATAACTTTTGCTCCCTGGCATCAATTGGAATAAAAATTAGATGTCCAAGCACATTTTTGAATTCTCCATCTTCAATAAAAGTTTCAAAAAATCATGCAAAGTAGTTAAGCCATAGGTACATGCCTGAAATCCCATTTGTCCACCAAACAAACAATGGTCCTTTAGGGGTTAATATTTGAATTAAGGCTCAATGATAATAGGGTAATGTGCATGTACATGGTTCAAAAGTTATTGCATGATATCTTGTTTCCTTGTTTGTCGGGCAACCTGAGCAGCTCAAAAAAACTTCTTTGAGAATTGTGTTTAAAAAAAAAAATTGAAATGGGTTCTTTAGATTTATATATACTTTGGAAGTTTTTAATCATCCAATTT